>WYDI02032776.1:0-20074 GCA_009867235.2 Psittacus erithacus
GGCACAGAGGTGAGACTGACTGCTCTGTAGTTCCCCAGGTCATCCATTTTCCCCTTCTTGAAAATGGGGGTTATATTACCCTTTTTCCAGTCACCGGGAACTTCACTTGACTGCCATGATTGATTCTAGACATTGCCATGACTTATTCTAAAAGAATTTCAAAATAATATTTTACATCATTAGGCTTAGTTGGGCTTTATTAAATTGAATAGTAATACAACACCAAGACTGAAATCCAACAGTTTCAGCGCAACAGCAGAATTTTCTATCCATTTGCAGATAGGCTGTTATTTCAGAGATGTCATCTCTGCTGAGAACAATGGTGTTAATTAAAATAGGCAATGAAGAGCATCTGGAATCTAAAAATTAACTTATGCCTGTGTAAAGACATCCATTAGCTTCACTGGGCATTGAATCAGGCTGTTACTGCAGATCGGTCAATGCAATTCTCCTCGATGTGTCAGACATTAATGAATTTAACATGGGAAAGAACAGCACACAGCAAACAGCTGATGACAAAATTGCTCAAAGCACTCATCTACCACTGAAGCCTGCCCATCAGGCACAATTTCATATAATTCTGAAAATAGACAGTATTCTGTTGCTGTCATTAGAAATGTACTCAGTGACTTTTCTTAATCCGTTGTAGGCTAGTACTCACTGTTATTTCTGGTTACCAAGAGGCAGCATTCTGGCACTGCTTTAGAAACATTGATTCCAAGTGCGAATTTTTCAGCCTAAATTCATGAAAAGTTTCATTCGCTACTGTCCAGAAAATCAAAGTAACAACAGGATAGATCTTTACCACACCTCGCAGCTCACCTCTCCAGCAGACAGAAGAGCTTGAAAATGCAGGTATTTCTTCCTGGGGACATACTGCTCTAATAGAATTTATTTTATCAGCCTGGACACCCTGCATTGCATGAAATTTACCTCCACTCACTTAGGAACAAATGATTTTGTTGAAAATGTCACACACACACACATATACATATGTGTATACACACGAAATCAGGTACCATTAATGTTACAAAAGTGAACTTGCCTTTGACGACAAGCTTTTAGATTCCCCTCTAACTTAATAGCTACTAACTTTATTGAAAGCCTAGTAACACTAATCTTTGCAACCAAGGACCTAGAGCCTTCTGGTCTACTTATACTAACACAAATGGAAATCAGCAGCCAGTCAGTCAGCCTGTAGCCTCAGCACAGGGTAGTAACTCAGAGTATATACTTCCCCAGCCAGATTAGCCCAAATGAAATATTGAATCACATATAAGGCTTCTAGTACTCAAATTACCTCATTTACCAAATAATCTCTGGAGCATTGCATCATGCTGTATGGACGCTGTCTGCATTTTTCCTTATAAAACACCTTTATCTGCAAATATTTTTGTTGCTGTTCTCCAAAATCTCTCATAATTGGAACCTGAAACACTTCCCTTGCTCTTCCCATGTCTGACAGGTATGAACCCAGACTCACCATTTTATTTCCTGATAAGAAAGAATACCATGTACTTTACTTCATGTAGCTGTCTGAGTAAAATTAGTATTGCTCTGATCAATACTGCATGCCAATGTTTGTTTATTTGTTTTTTGCCAAAGGCCCCTCTGTGCTGGTGTGCTGGCACACTCAAAGTTATGAACATAAGTAATTCTTGTGTGCAAGCTCTGCAGAGCTTACTTTTCAGAAACTTTCTTTTTCTACACAGCCATCTTCCAGTAAGGACTAAATTACAAAATTTAATCTCTTTCATTTGATTTAGGCTCATTTTTCACTCTCCTTTTGCTTTGATTTGCCTTAATTCTGTTCCAGCCAAGCCTAAGTAGCTACAAGAGATGTATTTCTGTTTCATGGCAGAACTAGCTCACTGCTGCTTTGATTCTCCCAAGACAAGACAGATTCTGGGGCATACCTACACAGTGCTAGATTCCTTTGGGTTTTTATGTTTACCCTCTTTGCATCATTGTCCAGAGTAGGTGTGGCAGTACTAAGACCACCTCATACACCTCTTACTTAAAAACTTACTTTGTCCTAAAAAGGAAACGCAGAACATCTGAAACAAACTGGTAGGTATCCCGATAGCAAGATCTTGGAAAAATGTTACTGAACAAAGCCTAGAGAGCTCTGGCACCTTTGAGAGACTTTTCTCTTGTCTGAGAAACACTAAGCCTAACAACTGCAAGCTCTGTGCCCTGTATCAGTAGGGCATGGAGGGGCTTCAAGGAACTGAAGCAAGATTTCTCCACTCAGAAGAATGAGAGGTCAAGGCAATGAAAAGCACACACCCATCAGTTCCAGAAAAGGGCTCATAGATCAGAGGAATGTACAGGTAAAGGAGATTGGCCAGGAGTAGATTCGGATGACGTCAAAGAATAAACTTTGCAATCATTCATGCCAGTTGCTAAGATTGCAGAAAAAGTATTAGCAAGAAATTAAGCCAGTTTCTGATGGTACCTCTTCTTCAATAGGGACATTTCTGTTGGAATGCCACCTGGCTTCTGCGTGGTTTTTATCACTACCAGTTTCTTATAAAAATTGATACATCTTGCTATTGACTGGTTTCTGTAGAAACTACTAACTCTGATTTTTTATTTTTTATTTTTTTTAATTCTTTACTCTAAATGAAAGCCAGCCTGATGCTGACTGTAATCTGTCAAGCCTCAAATGACTGTGAATTGCTATGGGTTAGAAATATCTTTCAGCCCTTACAAAACTACTCTCCCTTTGTACAGAACAGAATCAGACTGAGACTTGCAAGGCTTCTGCATTAAGATGAACAAGTACAAGTTCAACTGACATGGCACGCATTTCTCTATTCCGTAAATCCCAAAGACGTTTTATAATTCTGAAACTGCAGAGACTAAATTCCCAGGCTTGCCTTCTAGCTCAAGAAATAAAGGTTCATGCTTCCAGACAAAGGGGCCGACAGTTCTCTCTTTTCACATGACCAGTTCAAAGAACATTATTACAATTTGAAGATCTTTACTCATAATTACTCATTTACAAATGCACTGTACTGAATGGGGTTTCTTTAGTTAAAAAGCGATGATGTTCATTTGAAGAGGTGAGCGCTACTTTATCAGTGTTACAAACACAATACATTAGCTCTATTTAAAAGTACTGATGGGAAACAAATCAGGTATTCTTTTATTCCTTACATTAACTTTATGAACTACACATATGCTTCATTATACAGTAATTGTTACACTTCTTTTTATAGTCAGGAAGTCAGCTTTCATTTTCATTGGTATATTATTATTTTAAACAACACAAGCAAGGGAGATAAAACAGATGAAATTGTATTTCTAAGAACTCAACAAAATTGGCAGGGTGACCCAGGATCAGATGTAGTTTCTGAAACCACTGTGAAATTGATCTTTTTGAAAATGACAAGATTTTGAATTATCGACATCCCTTTAAATTACTACTTTCCACCAAATCTTATAAACACCTGTTATAAAGGCACAAAGAATTGCATTGCAAATGTCACAGTAAGGTTAAAAGCGGAATCAAAGTTAAAAGAAAAGAAAAAACAACAAGGCACAAGTAATCAGACATTCAATGTTACTCAGCCTCAGCAAAGAAAAATGATGAATACTTCCATATTGCTACTTTCATTAGACCAGCACACTTATACCTAAGATGGGACAAGTTTTGCCACATAGTGTAATGTGGCCAGATATAATTAGTCTACTGTTGGGCTATCTAAATACTCAAGGATTTTAAATTATAACATGTGTGATCACCTGGGACATACAGTTCATGGTTTGTTTAAATCCAAATACAAATGAAACACAGATTATCCAGAATCAGTTATCCAGATCTGATCGTGGTCAAGTTTTGGGGGACTTAATATGATCTATGAAGCCCTGATGGCATTTTTTTTATTATCACAAAGAGGGAAGAGTAGCTAAAGATCTGTCTTTTGAATTCAGTTGTTTATATTGGCTCTGTGTAACAGGGGAAAATAATGCAGTCGGTTTTCATTGTTCTTTAACTACACAAAATTTATGGCTACCTTCTCCTGCAAAATGTTTCCATAACATCAAGTTATCTTCACTCACCTACAATAAACTGAGCACCAAATTTGCAATATCTAACTATACAGGATTCCAGCTTCTATTTGAAAAAATAAAATAACCCTAAAAAATACCCAGAAAAGTAAAGCCAGAATACCTGCCCTACTCATCTGGATATTAACCGATCTACAGAATTTCAGGCCAGTTCACCACTGATAAAGAAGAAGTCTGCCAATTACAGCACGAAAAAGTTCACAGCACTTCACTTTTCTCTCATACCCTTTATTAAGGGAATACAAAGCCCTTTATTTTCCAGTTAACTGTACTGCTGTGGCATGTGTCTTTCCCATTAAAGTATAATTCAGACAAGAGTAAAGCAAACACCTGCTACCTGCCAAACACAAAATAACTAGCATAAAACTCAACTAATGTCCCTTTCTGCATCGCAGAATGTGTGCAGTCCTAAGGATGGAAAACTGTAGGATTCACTCACATTTCATTAGTTCTTTAAAGGGTGCATATTAATAAGAAAAAGATTCTATAGAAAAACTTTATAGTAAAACATTTATAGACTTCAGTTCAGAATGTCATGAGGACATCTATTTCTCTCATCATACAGCCTAGATTAATGTGTAGATCCTCACCATAACATATAAAAACAATTTAAGAATGGCTATGGTTGGACTATCCAGCTCATGAATAGCCTTCTCCCTGGAAACACTCCTACATTCACTTCACTAGCAAGTCAATGTCAGAATTCTGGTCTCTTATCTTATTAAAAAATAAACAAACAAACAAACAAGTAAGTAAAAGCTCTCAGTCATAAAGAACTTGGATACTCATCTTACCTGAGCACTACCACAACTACTAATGCTCTGAGAAAGTGTTTCTTCTCTTGAACGGTTTTGTTGCTCAGTTGATCCAAGAATAGATCAAGAATGTAACCCTGCACAGGTACAATAACATTTATGGCTGATAGACAACACACTGACCTCTAGAGATGGGCCTGGAGGGCAGACGAGCCTTTTTGAGAATTAAAAGAGCTATTTCATTGCATGCTCAAGCAGTCCTGCCGTCAGCCCTCTCTTCTAATTGCCTGCCACTGGGTGTGTTAGAACCAGAAGCCCTTACAACTGCATTTAATAGAAAAGTACTTATGTCCAGGGCACATACAGCTTCACGTGATGTACAACCATGGTCAGCTTGACCTTAAGCCACCCGTCTCTGTCCAATTCTTTTTCTCAACATTTTTGTCAACTAAAAAAATAGACCATTGCATTACAAGTATATACTAGCACACACCTTCTTAAAGTTAAGAATGCTTGCCTCTCAAAACTGTCTTCAGGTGGGAATAAAAATTCCATTTTAGGAAAACCAAATATTCAACTGGCTCTATCAGCTTGTTAATTGCTGTCACTGGTACCAGATATTATGATCTGAACCAACAAATCAAGAGGTGGAAAATTCCAGCAATAAAGATCATCTTAAAGTCAGCCTAACAAACAGCAGACAAATCTCTTCTTCCCTTTTTTCTCTTTCTCAACAAAAATGCCTTATCATCAACACCAGCAAGTGACTAAGGATGATAGCTGTCTGCTATCTTAGGTAAAATTTTGGACATCTGTTCACGTTAACTGCCGGGTGGTTTGTATGGGTCACAAAGAAATTTGCTGAAAGGGTGGTCTGCAATTAGAGGAGGAAATTGAAGCAACTCACTCTGAGAATTAGCTAATGATTTTTGTCTGAGAAGCCTGAAATACAGATAAACAGGAAAAGAAAAAAAAAGAGAGCAATACAGACTTTCTGTAACACCAAACACAAACACTTAATCATAACACCAAACACAAACACTTAATCACACAGAAACAATAGTCTGCATGCATGTAATTCCTATCTTATTAACTGTATTAAAACAAATCAAAGAAAACTCATTTGGTGTGAAAATACACATCACAAAGCAGAAATGCCTGTATCCTATCTAAACTTATGTGGTTTTGTAATTAACATGTCTAACTGGTAGTAAATATTACTGTGATGAATTCTCACCTGCAAAGCTCAAAACTATAGCTTACAGTCTCAGGCAGCAAGACAAACAACTGGCACCTGAACAGTAAGCAAAATTTGCTCTTGATGCCTGAACATTACCTTCTAATGAAAAATAAATTACCCAAAATAAAAAATAAAAACAAAAAATTGGAAGTAGGCTTTTCTTTGCATATAAATTCTTCTACAGATCTGCATTAATTCTACATGAATATTGTAAAACCTTTCCCTGTGGCTGTTTTCTGTTGGATTGTGTGAAAAAGAAAAGGGTAAAAAAAGGATAGCTGGAACTCCATGTAGCATGGGAGCACTGAAAGAGCAAAGCTGCCCATGGGGATTAAGAATAGAAAAATGTTTTTCCCTACTGTTCAGCGGGAAGCTGTGGCCCTTGTACTTGCTCCCTAATCCAAACAAGATGATGCTTTTCCCTGTCATAATTGGAACTGTAAAACCAAAAGTACATATCCTATTTAACTGGCTTACTGAAGTCAACAGTGTTTCATGGGAATAAGGAAGACTGCCAGGGAAAGAAAATAAAAATCACGTGAACCACTGCACTGGACTTTGCAGGTGAGGCGACTCACTTATTCCTGAAGAAGCATTAGCATTGTTGGACATCTGTATATTTTAACAACAAATAAAAAATTCACATCCAAACTTTATAGCAGGAGAAAAGGTGCTGTTGGATAGGGGCCAGAGACCTTGATGATACTGCTTCTGCTACCACAGAACAAAATAAAATAGAGAGTTATAACTGAGATCTATTTTCTTAGCTCCTCCAGCAAAATGTCAGCAAACTGACTCAAATGATAGTGACAGTTGCTAAACCTTTCTTCAAGGAATAGTTCAGAGTGTCAGTGTGAAACAAACAGGACTCTCATGTTTTCTATACACATACTCATTGCCTTTCTACTGTACATGTTTCCTGTTCTCTTATGCTTTGGCTTGGTTCTTTTTTTTTCTTTTTTTTTCCATTCATTTTCAGTACAGCTACACTGACAAATTAAATCTGGGGTTGAGAAAAACCGTGAGAATGTATTTGAGAGCTTTCAAAAAATACCAACAGAATAAATAAGATAGTGACTTTGTACAGCTGTGTCTTGAAGCCCATTTCTTCCCAGTCCTAGCAGAGCTGGGAGATGATCTGCTATTCCATTATAAGAATGGCCATAGAAACACACAATATTCTGGAAGACCACAAAAAACACCTGAAAGCTTCACAGAGCTGGCATGCAGATAACTTTTGAGCATCATACTAGAAATCCCCTAACCATCCCAGGGCTGACATGAAGCTCCTGAAGCTGGCAGAGCACCACAGAAGGTGGACATACAGAGCAAATGGTACCTGCAACTTCCCCACCCAGAAGATAAACCTGAACAGCATTAACACCTCTTCTAGCAGTCCCACTTAAACTAATAAGGGGAACCTGCCTTCTGCCAAGATTTTATGTCAGCAATACACCCACCTCAATGTCCCCGATGCTCTCATCCATGACAAGAGGACAGGAGGAAGCTGGCATCCAGAGTCTGACAGCAAAGCACCTTGCTTTCCTGCAAGTCAAGATGCAAGTGCTCAATTCTTTTTAATGCCTCACGCTGCACTCTAACCTGGAAATCCACAAAAACTTTGGAATACCAACCAGATTTAATCTGCTAAGTGCGTCTGAAAGCAACAGTTCCCTGGATTTAATACTTCGCATGAGAAGCAATGACATTCAAATACTATCAGCTGCTATGATTAACATAGTTCTATCTACAGTATTCTCCTGCTGTATTTCAAAGTTTTTCAAGAAGATGTTTTTCCCAAACAGTGCCAGTCCTTCAGATTCAATGTCTTTGGACAATGATAACTTCTGAAAGCTTCTGAAGCCCAGGATGAAAATTCTGCTTGAGACAGAGCTAAAGACTCAGTCCTGATTTGGAGCTGGATCCTTCACATCACAAGTGAACATGATATTCCCTACTGGTTACCGCAAAATGCTTTTCCCTTTCATTTATTATTTTCTTCAATTGTGGACTAAAATCAAAAAAAAACCAACTCTAAAATAAAGGAAGTTTTTTATATATTAAAATGCTTGATTCTTGTCTACTCAATCTCTTGAGAAATCGGAGGGCCAAGCCTGCTTAGTTCAGATGTAACCTTAATGGTACTTGCAAGGTGAGAAAATCCCTCAGCAAAGATCTTCCTGGTTTTTTTCACACAGATACCTGAGTGATATGCAGAAATAGGAAACAGTAAATGATTTATATATTTTTGTGTTTTAAAGTAAGTCAGTATTAAGTGTCTCTGGAAAGATGATCAAAAGGCCTGTAAGATCTTTTTTTTTCCTTAGATGAATATACATTGGAAATCTTATGAGAATTATATCCTCAGAACCACGAGGAAGTGATATTTGACTTAACAGAAAGAACATGACTTTTGTTCAAGTTTCTTAAATATTCTGTTTTGGTGAACACGTATTTAACTCAGACATCTGGCAAAGCAGTTGGAAGGCAATCCTTGTGATTAAGGGTCAATGAACTAGGAGCACTGGGAATATCTCCAGCAAAAGAACTAATAAAATTAGTAAAACAAAAAAAAAAAAAACCCACACAAAAAAAAAACCACCATTCTGAGCTACATCATAAAGAAGAAGAAATATAAAAAAATAAACAAAACCAAGAAAAACAGCATAGAAACTCTACATTCCCCTCTTTTGGTTTAAAGTTATTTTCAGCTCTTTCTCTCAGTCTGACCATCTAATATTTTGTTTTGCTTGGTTTTTTTTGGTGGGTTTTCTTTTTGTTTGTTTTGTTGTTTGTTTTTTTTTTTTTGCCACTTTTATCACCAGTCTTTGGATTCAGATCAGGCTTAATGTCATCACAGAATGATGCAGCCCTAAGGACACAGTACTACACGGTAACATACTTTTCCTTTCCCTTCAAAAGAACGGCAGGAAGCAAAACTGGCTCATCCTTTGAGTATTTTAATACACGCATCACTCGAGGCTTGTGTGCCTCCTAGGACAAGCTGTTAAAAGCAAGTAGTCTCTGCTCTTATGTCTGGATTCCATTAAGTCATTTAAGGCTGTCAGAAATTAAATTCAGGGTCAACAGTCAAACATACTATATGTAAATGTGAACCTGAACTCTTCAACCCAGCAGTATTTCAGACGTTGAAAAGGATGCTGCAGCAACTTATTTGAATTACACTTAGCAAAACTTCATGAGTACCTCTTGTTCAGTTTAATTCTTACTTATTTAAAAAAAAATAATAATAATGAAAACCAAACCAAACAGGTGTAAGAAAGCAGCAGGGAAGTTCTTTTAACTGTTCACTCCTCCAGTTGTATTTCACTTTCTAGAGCTGTCTTGGACACAACAGAAACAGCCCTTTGACAGCTGAGTTCTAGACTTGATGGGCTTCAAAGACCTAACTGTTCAACTCACGCCCAAGATTTTAAACTGCTCATTAAAAGAGGATGGCTATAGGCAACAATAAAACAAAAAGAGGGTGCTACAATCTGGTTGCTCAAAGGAAACCAAAGTACTTTTGAGAAACTCAAATCTACTGATTCATGAGAAAGAAAAGTTTATTTCTGGAAGAAAATTCTTTTGGAAAAAACTTTGGAAATTATAGATCAGCATTATCATGTTCTTTCTCAACTTTTTTTTCCTCCCATTTCATGCTTCTCACTGTATCTGCTTACCATAATTTCTTCTTTCTTATACTTAAGTTAGAGGAAAAGATCTCAGAGCAGCAACTACTTACAACAAGGAGGAACTGTGACCACTGCATATTTCATAAGGGGACTTTGGAAATCTATTCCAGATATTATGTTGCTTATATTATCATACTGAAAAGCTCATATTTGACTTGATCTGTTTTTTCTGTTCTGAAGGATAATGGCAGGCAGAAAATATTTTACCCATTTGTCTAAATTATTTTTTTTTCTTTTATTACTGGACTAATGCCCCATGTTCTAGATGAGCCCTCATGTTACTCTTGAAATTTCAAGAACTTCTTCCATAAGCAGTAGTTACCACCATATATATATATATATGTTGATATAATGATAATTAAAATCCGTATCAAAGTGCAGAAATTGAGGCTTGTTATGTGAGAAGGAAAAGAGAATCACAAACATATCTGTCCAGTATTCCAACAGACTTTAACCAATGGAGTAGGCTTGACTGAAAGATTCTGCCCACAATGCAATATACATAATCACAGGATCAAAAAGACATTGCATTTGCTTTGAGGTTTCAGGCCTGGATATGTTTGAAGGCCCTAAAGCACAAAGACCTTCCTCTGCACTTTTAGCTCAGACATCTTTCTGTTGTCTCAACACACAGTCCAAAGCAACTATGAATGAAAATGACATTAAACTGGGTAACTGTCAGCTGATTTGCACCAAATTATGCAATGACATATAATCTCAGACACCTGAGCTCCTGGAAGGTCACCTTATGAAAAACTGGAGGAGCTGGAGGCAGAAAAACAAACTTTTCAAGCACTAACAAGTCCTCCATGCTACAGGTAAGAACCCATCCATCCATAATGCCTGGTCAACAAGGAGTGAAATGAGACAACATGATTTTGACAGGTAGAAGAGAAAAAGTTCGGAGGGAAGAAATGGATGCAACTGGGAAACAAGAAAGGTCTGTGACCCAACATTTCACTCCTTTAGACAGCAGTTTCTCAACAGTTTCTCAAATTTACACTGATATTTATATGCACTTCTTCCCTTAAAAGTGTATTAAAATGTTATAGATATTTTAATATGAAACTTTAACAAAATCACTTGAGAAGACTGTCAGCAAAATTTAATGTGAACAAATTCAACATTAATAAACAAGGTAGCAATAAACATTGATCATTAATTTAGCTACAATCCCTCCGCACATTTTTAAATAGTTACATTTTATTCTGTATTTTAAAAGCAAAATAAAACATTTACTGTGTGCTAAACTAGACAGGAATTGTACAAATATTGAGCTTTTGCTTCAGTGTGGTTTGGCCAAATGGACCTAGCTCCTTATTTCACAGCTCCTCAAATTTTGTATATTAACTGCATGAAAAGCCTTTTCTAATTTCTCTCTCAAAATAATCTTATAAAAATATGAATTTGCTTATTTATTTCACTTTTATACTTTTAATTGCAGTTTTCAATGTTAGGAAATCAGTACATAATTTTACAACAATTAGGATAATTTTTAAACTTTTTGTCCAAAACCTAGTGTTTCTCAGGCTTCTGGGCTCTTCACGATACCACAAGAGCAATCAGAAAAAATATCTAAAGAAAACTTACATAGAGAATGAAAAAAAGAATCAGATTACCTAATGCATTTTATATAGTATTGCTACTTTGAAAAACCTCATCCCATTTTTTTATCATTGCATTTGCATTGGCATTAAAAAACAACTTTTCCAGGGAATGTGCTACTAAGAAATGCAACCCAAGGGGTACCGTTAAAATATAAAATAAAAGAGAAGCTGATCTGCCTGGGGACTGAAAATAGCTCTTAAGTTTAAGCCAAGATTCTTCTCTTATAAAGCTGTATCTTAATTCTGGCAGACATTGAATAATGCTTCTCCTAACAGTTTTATAATGCTTGTTCAAAGAACAGTCTGCAAAGAGTTTCTGTTTCTTTTCCCTGTGCAAGGCTCCCTTCCCTAAGCAACTGGTTGATGCCTGGGCCAGAATATAACATACCAGAAAATCTTAACTGAAACCTATCATCTATGTATACCAGCTATTTCATTAGCACAAAAAAAAAAAACAAAAACAAAACCAAAACCAAAAAAACCAAAAAAAAACAACCACACAAAAATAAACACAAGCAAACAAAAAAACCCACCCCCAAAAATCCCAACAAACCACCAGAAAGCCCCAACACTACTTAACATGTAAGGGTTTTTTCAGCAATTGTCTAGTAACCTGGTCTGTGCTAGAAAAGAAATATTATTCTGTGCAGAAAGTCATGAAGATATTTACACCTGTGCATCATTTTAATAAAGTGCAGTTCTAAATTCCTCAAATCCTCCTTTGTTGAAAACCTGACACTGCAAAAGCAGGAGATATAAACACAGCTGAGTGTACAGCGTCTAAGCAGCAAGAGAAGTTGTCATATATCCTTGCTAGAGTCCTCTCCAGAAAACATCACTCAAAATGGCAAATATCAGGTTACCCTAAAGCCTCAAAACAGGCTGCACTTTTCATCAAAATGGCAGTCTTGGCCATTAGGAATACTTAAGTAGCACTTTACTTTCTCAAGAGTTCAATAATACCACAAAACAGACCACACTGATCATCAACAGATTTTAACTTTCTCAAATACTCTGATGTTTGTGCTGGTCCATATCTAAATTTGTAACTTCGGGTGCTAGAAAACAAAAATACGGAAGGTGTCCCTGCCCATGGAACTATATGATCTTTCAGGTCCCTTCCAACACAAACCATTCTATCATTCTATGATATACACCACATTTTCTTTGTTACAACATTAATTAGGTCCACTGTTTGGATTTTTAATCACATACATATTCTAATACATAAATGGATGTAAAATATGAAAAGAATACAAACTAACAATTGTATAAATGCATGCATATATGTATAAATAGAGAAGCTCATGGCTAGTGACTCTGTGTGCACAGCTAGAAAAACTGAACATGATCACTTTATGTATATACTCTTTAGTCATGATCTTAACTAAGAAACAATTACTGAACTGCATGTGTGACAGTTCATAAGAAAATCCATCACAAAATTCTTGGCAGACTTTTATCAGGAGGCTTAATGCTATGCAAAAAAAAGATAGTGAATGTCATGAAAACAAGTAAAATTGAGAGTATGTAAACAGTAAAGACCTGATGAAAACCAGAAACATCTCATAATATGTAAAGGTAAGTACTATGACTGATTTTGCAGACACTGTCCTATTGGATTCACAAGATAAACTGTTCTGAAGTTACACTCTGCTGTTTCTAGAAGGTTCCACAGTCCCAGTTTAAAATTTAACAGTAGATAGTAAGTATTTGCAGGAATCACTGCTAGTGGTTTGTTACCTAGACTGCTTGATTCATGCTAAAACTGAACCCCCTTTCCCATCAGCAGAACTTCATTAAGTGAATTATAGGTCAGTTCCCTTGATTTAAAACCACAGCTCTTTTTCTTTCCTACTGAATGCAGGAAAATTCAGGGCAATATCAAAATACCCTCCACCTAATATAGGCTCCTCTGAGCCATAACCATTTTATCTGCAGAAAAAAACCCCAAGGTCCTTTGCTAGAAACTCAGTGATAGACATGACTATGCATCTACAGAGTTCAGCTATCAACTTCTGAATGCATAAGATGGCACGCAAATGCCAAGTTACCTGTTAGCTGCACCCAGCAGATTGATAGATTTCTCTTTCTTCCTCTCTCATTAGACCTGAAAGTCGACCTGCATGTTGAGCTGTTCATACTAAACCTAGAAAGCTATTTTATCTTATAAAGGTCATGCAAATACTCAAACTGGTATGAAAATTTAAAACACTACATTAGTGCATTTCATTTTCACAATTTATAATCTTCATGACTGATTTAGTACTATTTAAGAATTACAAAGAATATATTCATGAGACCAAATATAATATAATATATCTATTAGGTTTGGATGACAGACTATGGATCAGCAGTTATTATTTGAAACACCACCACCACTTCTTTATCTTGGTCTTGTCTCAGACTTTTTAGTTTGTATCTTGAAAATGCAGACTTAGCCTTAAGCGTGACAGCACAGAGACGAGCACAGTGTTCATGGTGCATTAAAATTACAAATCAGTTAATTTCATGTGCATGCTACATAGTTGTGACTTTAAAGAATCACCAGAAAACAAAAAGAAATTGATTAACTTCAATATTGGCTTGAGAAAAATTAGATGGCACAGTCCTGGGGTTGAAATACATTACACTTGCCTGGACATCCCTGCCAAACTTCTCTTTCAATCACAGGAGATAAATTTTAAAAAGAAGACAGAAAAATTATATGATTTGCCAAAGGTCATAAAACACGTAAGTGGCTCAGTGGGGAACAGATTTAAGGAGCTTCAGTGTCATTCTAGAACCATGAGTTAACAGTACCTTCTGGGTACATGTTCATATGGAGCATGTGGGGCATTAAAAAGAGAAACACATAATTTGAGTACCTGATTACTCGTTTTCTTCAAGAGCCAGCACAGTTTGTTCCTAACACTAAGAGTATGTTACATGTACATGCATAGTTCACTTTGTCAACTAAAAATAAATATACTGCAATCTGATACAGATTAAAGTTCAAATTGTCTGCAATAGCAGATGACCATTAGCTGCAGGTAAGATCTATTCCTTAAAGCACTGGCATTATAAAAAACAAAGTTTTCTGGTCCAGGTATTTTGTGACAGAAATGTTAGGGTGTTTCAACCTTGACTAAGCAGGCAGGAATACAGAATTGTGCTGGCACAAATGATATGGGGAAAGGTGCCATGCAACTTCAATCCAGAAGCATCCTATTATCAAGGAAACTTAAAATGCAAAGAATATGAACTCTCTGAAAGAGAACCGAAGTAAATTAAGTAAAGCCTGGCAGCTTGTATCTTAGTGAAGCATACTAAATTTATATGGTAGGTGGAGACACCGCTTCCATAGAGCAAAGCAGAACTCAAGTAGCATCAAGCTGGCATCATCAGTGTCACTTTGAATTCAAGGGTCAAGATAACAAAAGACTATAAAGAAGGAAGCAACAGTTCAAATTCAGGCTGTGAATTACTTTACTTCAGTGATAATTCTTTTAATATTTTATTGCTCTTGATACCTTCTTGGTCTTTCAAGTTATCAGTTTCTATTTTTGAATACTTTAAGGTAGCTCAGTTAGTGTCAGGCTCTGCAAATGAATGATGCACCCCTGTACTTATTGCTCTACTTTCTGGAGAATCCTTTTGTTTCACAAAGTTTCAGTAATATAGAACAAGAGATGACAGTGTAATTAATTTCAAGGAAGAGAACAATAAAGGTTCTTCAGATGGGTAATCAGGTATTGGAGGTATTACAGAGGAGGAAATCATATATTGGAACAGGCTTCCCAGGAAAGTGGTGTAATCACCATTCCTGGAAGTGTTCAAAAACCATGTAGATGAGGTCCTCAGCAACACAGTTTAGTGGTGGTCTTGGCAGTCCTGGTGTAATGGCTGGACTTGATGATCTTAAAGGTCTTTTCCAGCTTAGCTGATTCCATGATGCAGTTGTGGAAGACAAGCGGAAAAGAAAATGTAGGGGAAAGTATACTTGCTACATACATGTCAGTAATGTAAGACTGGGTTATCCAGAAGCATAGCTTTTTAGCCATTCAGAAGTCTATGGATCTTCTTTAAGTGATAAATATACAAAGAGTATAACAAAAGTGAATATCTTGGCTGTGCAAGATGCATGTGCAAGCAACTAAGGCCTCAGATGCTCACTGGAATATATGAAGACATCATGCAACACCTACATTCTTAACTTTCCATGAACCAAAGAGATAAACTTTTATACATAAACACAGAACCAAGAGAAATCAAGTATGACCAGCTCAGAACAACTGTCCAACACTTCCAACATCTAAAAGAGTAATTCAGAGCCTGGATAAGATTCTACTCTGCTTTTTATTCGCCCTGTTCTCATTCTCACAAAGCTATCATCATTACTTTCAGAAGACCAACATTATTATACTTTAGGAGGCAAACAATGATTTCACGAAAGGAATTTTGTCTCACCCCAATTCATGGTAAGACTCCCACATGTCAGTGGAAAGAGGATCAGAAATCACACCTTTCCTGCTCATCTTCTAGCAACTGGTTATTGAGAGGAGCAGGAAGACAGCT
The DNA here is from genome assembly GCA_009867235.2 of Psittacus erithacus. Taxonomy (NCBI): domain Eukaryota; kingdom Metazoa; phylum Chordata; class Aves; order Psittaciformes; family Psittacidae; genus Psittacus; species Psittacus erithacus. The sequence continues at coordinate 15,932 of WYDI02032776.1, forward strand.
GATTCATTTTTTTTTAACCATGTTGGTTGAGTGGAGTTACCTAGCAGTAGGTCTTAAAGGAAAAACCAAAATAAAAGTAAAAAGAAAAACAACTAGTCTTACATATGAAATACTGATTAATAATCCAGATCCTCTACTGATTTCTGCAATAGTTCTTCTGAGTGCTATCTTGCCTGAGAGCAAAAGCATAGGAAGAGAAAATTCCCTATGGTCCTTTGAATTGCGAGCCTTAGTTTGACTTTTCAAATGAAAAATCCTAATCTTCAAAATGAGTTTTGCCAGCAAAAGCTATCTTGAATTCTGTCTTCCAAAGGAGAAAGCCCTCACAGTCATTTGAAAACTTTAAAGGTTTATTCCTACTGGAAAATCCATTTAAACAAACATTCAGGCAGACTTGCTTAGTTGCTTCTGAAAACTTTTAAAAAAGCCATAGAGTTTTCAGCCTCCTGAGGTCAGTCTTCCTTGCACAGTGACTGCCAGTCTCAGGGCCAATATTTTTGGGAACTGTCAAACCTATAGTACTGCTTGAGTAATGCCCTGCCAAGTGGAAAATACTTCTCTTACACTGACAAACATAAGCACAAAATAAAAAACAGTTATCTTTACTGCAATAATGTAAATATATACAACTTACCACAGAAAGATAGTCATCTACTATATGAATGATATGTCAACTATCCAGCACTGGTCTATGGCTAACTACAGCAAAAGGTTACCAGAGCCTGGAAACTGACTGAGAGAACTGAAGTACCCAAAGGGTGACACATTTAATTGCAGGACAAAATGTAAATCTTTGAGAAAGGACAGGAGACAAGGGGTGTCTGAATGACCAGGTGAATGAAGGTTATTGTTAAAGCAAACAATTTTTTGCCGTGTTTCAGGTAACCATTTCAGAAACGAATTACTGGGGTGGGTGGCAAATTAAAATTATTTTACCAAAGGATATGTTATTTCTGTAGTGTTAATGTGTATCAAATGTTACCAGAAGGTGATGCAACTTCCATGTTCTCCATAACTTTTCCAAAAAGCTCAACTTGATTTAGGATCAGAGCCTTTAATGTCACTGAACTGACATTAAAACAAAACAAACCAAACCCCAAACAAAACCCTAAACAAACAAAAAAACCTCATAAGGATTTTTCGCTTTCTTTTCTCTCAAGGTTCACATAAAGCTATTCAAGTAACTTACAGCAGTATGTCTTCTGCTACTAGAACATTTGTCTCAACTCAGAAAAAGGCAAAAGTAGAAAGCACTTTCTTCCCACTTTTCTACATTTATAATGTTTTAGGTTAGACTCAGTGCTTTTTCAGCAGTGTCAAAGTATGCATATTTCCTCTGGGCATTTATACAAATCAGTTATTTGTTATTTTTGTTTGCCTGCTGTGCCAATCATGTAGATGAGCATAATCATAAAGGATTATTCTAACTTCTTCATTGCTTCTGCCTTAATGATCCTTAGGGAACATAGTCATTAATACATGTCTTTCAAATTTCATTCAAAATAAAACAGTAATTCTGCTATCTGGGTATATTTTGCTGCAATTCGTAGCTTTCTAACCTGATTTCTTCCCAACCTCTTACTTTCCAACACTGAGTGGGGAGTTCAGGAAACTACTATATGCTACCCACTCGTCCATAAGTACTTCTATTACACTTTGCTCATTAAAATTAACATTTCTGAAATTTCTTTGCAATTATGTCATTTCTTGATTTTAATTTCATGTAACATTTTTTACCTTTCTGATCTAGGCCTTTACTGAAGCTTTAAGCCCTTTCTGGCTGCTTTATTTTTAGGTGCAGGAAACTGATGCTGAAGCACCATTAATACGTATTTTCTGTTCTTCTTTCTATCTCACACCCTCTATGCATGTGCAGCTATAGATATATATACGCACACAAAAAATGTATGTACGTACACACATGTATGTATACATACATCTCTGAATGCATTTGCACATGTATACATATACATATTTAATTGTAGTAAGCAAACTTCTGAAGTAGTGTGAAAAAACACCTACATAATTTCCATGTTTTGTGTTCTCTAATTCTACTCTTTAGACCAGATACACTTGACAGTTTATGAAGATGTGCTGGCAGGTTCCTTTTTTCTAGCAAAGGCTCCTTTTACTGAAGCTTTACTGAAGTCACAATGCTCGTTTTAGCATATTAGTCTTTACACTTCCTCTGAGAGGTAAGAGAAATACCAGCATCCACTGCCATAAAATCAAATCAGAGAGGTTGCATCTAAACTGGACTGTGAGTAGCAGTAGTGATGACCTATTTGCCTGGCTGCCTTGATCTCATTCAAGATAAGCCTGCTCACTGCTGGGGGGTCAGGCTAGATGACCTTTGAAGGTCTCTTCTAACCCAAACTATTTGATGATTCTATGATTCAGGTCTTGGTCAGACTTTGGCTTCCTTATTTGGTGGTTTGTAGTAAATTATTTCCACCTCCAGAAGAGATCTCTCCTTTTTCATTTTCACCATATCCCATAAATATTCAGCATGTCTAGCTCTTTCCCTGCTCTTGCTCACAGATCCAGAACCTCGTCTGCTGGGGTGGGAGGTAAGCTATGCAGGTTCTCAAAAATCACCAGCAAAATGTTGCTTTCTAACTTTACACACAGTAAGCCTTGCTATTTCTCATTGCCACTCTATGAAGAGAAAGAAATTGAAGCATAATGTCAAAGCAAAAATGCAGAGAAAACTAAAATATAAGTTGCAGTTAGAAAAATGTGCTCTTCTGCGAATTACAGGAAAAAAATCAGGTTTCTCTTCCTTGGGAATACAATCAGATTCCAACTGCTGCAGGGCCAAACAGAACTGTCATTACAACAGGAAGTTAACTGAACATAAAAAGCCATGCTTTAACTGAACTTAAAGCAGATTGCATATGGTTTTCCTCTGCTACACCTTCATAGTGATCCTTCTCAGGTATTCAGCAACAGCACATCCGGCCCCCATGCCAATTCCAGCTACAGTGATCTGTACGCAAGGATTAACTCACACCATCAGGGAGCAGGAATAAAAATTCAGCAAAATGCATAACTCTTAGAATGAGATATTACTATCTTCTGCTTTGTTTTTACGAGTTAGAAACAAGACACAAAGAAACATACTGCTAGAAAATACCTCAAATAACTCATCTCACCAATCTCCCTCACCAAAAATGTCAAGACAATCCCATGCTTGTTTCAGCATTCTAGAATCCCTTCTAGCACAGAGAATTCGCAGCCTAGTCCAGTACTCAGCCATTCTTGCACTAAGAAAGTCTCCTCTTTACATCCAATTTCTTCAAACTAGTTTTCCTTCATATGCCTTAATTAAATCTCACTTTGGTTACGGCAATTCCTAGAATAGAAATTTGAATACTTCCATTTTTGCAAAAGTTAGTTCATTTGGGGGTTTTATTACACATAAGACAATCATATCTCATTCAAACATTTTTTATTCCAGAGTCTTTATATGCAGATATTCCAATAATCCACAAAAAAATTTGTTTTCTAGCACTCCTACTTTTGTCAACTTCTTAGAGACTTTGTCCAACCTTTTCTTTAAGTCCAAAGGCCAGAATGAAACAGAAAAATCTGCCAAACATTTTCCACTGCTGACAAAGAGAGCGAAATAAATATTTGCAGCCTTACGTCTGATGCTGCAGTCCTTAATTAAATCTTTTTTTTTGTTTTGTTGTTTTGTGGTTTACTGGTCACTACCATGTTAACTTGTCATGCAGTTTCTGCTCCATTATTTTTTTTTCCAACACCAGGTCCCAGAAGATTTTCTATAATACTGTTTTCAACCCAGTTACTCCATTTTCCTTTCTTGAATTCTTTTTTTTTTTTTTAATTATTCCTAAGTAGGAATATAAATAAACATTTTATACTTGTTCTTCTTCAATTTCATCTTACTGTTCCCAGATAATTTCTCAAAATTTATAACAATATAATTTTACAGACTTTGGGGCAGTAATTCCTGTTTCTTAATGAAATGACAGAGAACTAGCGATGACTACTGTAAACAGAGTTACCAATAAGACATAATTATCTTAAAATCCTCTTGCACTTGTGTTGAGGAATGGCTTGATGAGAAAGGGCATGGCTCTCTGGAGCAGTTGTACAAGCAGACCAAATGCTAGGCTG
>WYDI02032777.1:0-17375 GCA_009867235.2 Psittacus erithacus
GCAGTGTTCAAGGCCAGGTTGGACAGAGCCTTGGGTGACATGGTTTAGTGGGAGGTGTCCTTGCCCATTGCAGGGGGTTGGAACTGGATGATCCAGTTGGTCTTTTCCAACATGCACTTCTTTCTTTTTATTCCTACAAGAATTAGGCAGGAATGAATTGGCTCAAGATTACACATTTGTTTCTGTTGTAGTTTCAATAGAAACTTCTATAAAATAAACTTCATACGTACCCAGGCATCCACGTGCACACACATGCACATGGTTTATGCACTTTTTTGCATAGTTACAAAAAGTCCTATTTAAGTTTAAAGGTAGACAGTGTAAATGTGAGAAATGCATGTCCTTTGCTTATATTCTCACAAAAGGAATTGGCACTAGAATCATTACGGGCCAAACTCTGATGATCTGTTTTATACTGAGGATACTTTGCATTGTGAGGATTTAATGGATCTTAGGGGAAACGGAGCTCATGTGTTTGCTTTGGTGATGAGTAGATCTGATTCAAAATCGTTGTCCCAAAATAAACTATGCAATACCTGTGTTTAAAACTGAATTCAGCCGACAAAGATCCATCCAATTTTGGGTGTTCCATAGTAGATGTAGCTCAAAAAAGTTAAAACATGAAAATATTCAATAGAGAGCTATAGGAATGATACAAGTTAGAGAAGTACTTTTGTTTGAAACAAGTTTTTGTTCACAGCTAGTGAGGAGAGCAGCCTGGGGAGGAAATGTGGGAAAATCATCCGCAGATAAAGAAACAGGCGGTGCTCAAGGCCAGGTTGGATGGAGTCTTGGGTGACATGGTTTAGTGCAGGGTGTCCCTACCTATGGCAGAGGGGTTGGAACTGGATAATCTTAAGGTCCTTTCCAGCCCTAACTATTTTATGAGTGTTTGGTCCTACGAAATAGGGTTAAAACATTTCTGTTCATGCTTGGTTGGATTTGCGTGAGCAGCTCTTTCATAAAAAGTTACCTATATATGCCCTTGTGCAAAGCCTGCCAGGTGGAGCATCTGTCTGCTGCAGATTTGACATTGTGTGTAGCACTGCCACTATGTACATCTATATTTTTTATAATGTTCTTATCACATAATATTTATAATATATTAACAGTGTAATATTTTAAAGGAAACATTAAGTATCTTTATTCTTTGTGCTGCTTCATCCTCTTGTTCATATTCTTCGCGTAGCTCACATTCCTTAGTCATTTCTGTGAGTAGACCTCAAAATTCTATTTCCTTTTCTTCTTGTTTAGGTTACTTTTAAATCTGAGATAGCTATTGGCAAAACTCATATTGTAACTTCAGAAGAAATAGAATTTAGCTAAATGAGCGATGTCATCTTTCTCTTCATCCCTGAAAGAGTTACCACTTTGGGCAGCATTGAATTCCCTGTGAGGCTTGCATATTAGTGAGGTGGCTCCACTGTTGGTGATCTGTGCCGGGGAAGTTTTGCTCCAGTCCTCCCAGCAACCCTCCATTAATGTCTACAGGCACTTGCATTCTTCTCCCAAAGAAAACAGAGGAAGTAGGGGAAAATGAGAGGAGTAATTAAAATGACAAGACAAAGGAAGCAATAGACCTCATCATCATTAAAGCTTTAGTTTATAGGATTCTTCAGTTTAAAGCTGGTGCTTTCAGAGGTGTAACACCAAAGTAATTAAACTGGGTTTGTATTTTGGTCATTTTGCCTGTTATCTTGCTGATTTGGGTGGTATTTTGCTAATGATCTCTCAAGGGGAAACTACTATAGCTGAGAAATTAATGAAATATTAATAACATCCAAAGTGATGCATGTGATTCTACTTTAAAAAAGCCTGACCTGAATGTGCTTTGCACTTATTGCGCTCTCTGAGCAAAAAAGGCACCACAGCGCGCGTGTGCCCCACACTGCCTTGGGCATGCTGAGCATGGCATCCCTAGGGAGACTATTCTAGGTTAGCAAGTAGGAATCCACAGGTAAAGCAAAGTCAGGTGTAGGCAGCAGAGCAAGATCCACAAGCCTGCTGAGCTGAAAATGGACCGTCAGAGCACACCAGGCAAGATTAAACCTCAGTGAACAAAATCTCTGTGGAGGTCTAGAGGAAAAGAAACAAGGGACAGATCTGTAAACGTGAGCTCTGACAGCGTTCAAGGCCAGGTTGGATGGGCTTGAGCAGCCTGCTGTAGTGGAAGGTGTCCCTGCCTGTGGCAGGGGGATGGAACTGGGTGAGCTTTAAGGTCCTTTCCAACCCAAACTATTCTGGGATTCAAAGAGGTGGAACTGTCAGAGAAGCCCGTATTATTCCTGAGAGGACAGAAATACCCACATTAAGGAGATTCCCCATCAAGCCCCCTCCCCTAGTGCTGTGAACAGTTGCTCTTCCACAGTGAGTGCTAAATCCCTCTTTCCTTGGTGTGTTTATCACGATACACCTCTGACTTCGGCCTCACCAGGTAGATTGAGGTGGAAGCTGTCTTGGACATGCTTCCGTTAGTAATGTTAATTAGTTTGCCCTGGTCATGATAAATACATGCTAAGAAACTTCTGCTCTGCTGGAGACTTGAGTAGGTTTAAGGCAGATGTGTAATGTAGTAACAGTTAAAATAGCCCATACAAGGTTCATGAAACTTGTTAGTTAACATTTTTGCTAGACCTCTGCCAAAATAAGAGGGATGTTTTGAGCCATTTAGCCATGTGTACATAAAGCACAAACTGTTAAATAACAGCATTCAGAGCATGCCCTAGATTTCAGAGTAACAGCAAGTCATTTCCAATTCATCTGAACCTTTCCCCACTTTCCCTGAGTGTGCAGCATTTTCTTAGTTTAGAAGCTTTTTGATCATTTAGGAAATTAACATTGCAGCAGCTTCTGAAGGAATATGCTCATCAAGGAAAGCAATTCAGATAACAAAAAGGTACAATTGTTAGTTGTCTCTATCATTATGGGGAGAAAAGGCACTGCAAGATAATCAGAATCCTCCATAGCTGTTGGCTCCCAGATACCACCTTCTGCCCTTTTCTTCCCACCCTCCCCTTCCCAGCAGTTCTGTGAGCAACATCACCATGAAGATGCTTCCTTGGTGTATGGTGGTACATGATGGGAAATATGATGTTGGTCATTACAGAGCCGAGGGTTCCATCATGAAAAAACTGTGCTTCCAGCTGGCCATATGTCTGTGGATGCCAGTTTGGGGCAGCAAGAGGTCAGAGAGGGAATGAATGCGCGTCTTTTGGAGAGTTTTTCCATGATGAAAGGGGAGGGAGGGAGGGATGGGTAGGTGGGTGGGTAGGAAGGTAGATAGATAGATAGATAGATAGAGTGAGTGTGTGAGTGAGTGAGTGAGTGAAGAGAATCATGCTATGTAATAGGTTTTCCCTGGGAGACTTGGGCTCAGACCTTACTTCTGACTTGGGTAAGTTATCTTTACTGTCTACTTTGTTTTTCCATCTGTAAAGTAAAATGGTGGTACTCCTGTTTGGATTTTCCTTTTTCTTGTGCCCCCATAAGGCTGGGAACAAAGGTTGGCTTTTTCTCAGGGCTCCTACAGTGGCTGAAGCCTTGAATTGCCATGTTGTTAGAAATAGCCACAAGGTTGAGTTGTTGGGCTTTTCCCAATTTGAATGTGAAGTCACCAGATGAACGGGATGGATTTGCGCAGATACTTTTGCATACACGCTCATTAACACAGTGAGTGAATCTGCTGAAAAAGAAGTCGTTGCCAGGGCTGCCTCTTACCACGTCTTACACCCAAGTGCACACAGCAGTGTTATTGACTGCTGATGTGGAAATGTTCTCTCAAACCAGGCATTCATAATTAAAGTGAGATCAAATACCCAGCCTTTCCTCTAGTGCTAATGATGTGGAATAGCTTCCTTTTCTTGTATTATTTTTTCATGTTTGTGTGTGTGTGTATGCATGTGTGTGTATTTTTGCAGCAAGCTGGAAATGGTATTTTTAGGCAAGAGGGCTAATTAATAATTCATACATGAATAATGATGAAAGCAGCTGATTAAAATGTATATCTAGCTTCAAAAGGAATAATCTTTAGAAGTTATAAGTGTTTATGAAGTCCACCTCACCCCCCATCTCTCTATCTAGCCAACAGCTGTTGTTATTCCCATTCACAGGTGTCAGGTAATAATTATATTAGGCAATATAACCCAGTCATAAAGCCTTAGTTTAGTGAGGAGGTGGGCAGCTCCCGTTGCCATAGCAAAGGGCAAAGGGGGAAGCTGGACTGTGTCTCCTGATGGCAGTAGAACATGGAGCTTCAAAGATGGAGCGCTGCAGCTCATGTATGGTGTGTGATTAGCACAGAAATCAGAAATGCAAATGGGCATTAAATGGGTTCACAGTTAGAGCTCCTGCAGCAAAAAGGTTTACCTGAAGGTTTCCTAAAGATGACTTCCATTTACAGGAGTTGTCCTGCCAGTGTTTGCAGCTTTTCCTGACAGCACACAGGGCAGGGAGCATTGAAGTGCAGTAGTAGGGATCTGTCAGAATTACGGTTCCTCAGTGGGAGTAGCTCCTCTTTTCGGTGCCTTGTAACCGTCGAAGCAACATATTGAGCATCCTTGACCAGCAAGAGAGGTCTACCAGTAACCCACTGCGGTTATAAGAGGTAGAGATATCACAGAATCATAGAATCCTACAATGGTTTGGGTTGGAAGGGAGCTTAAAGCTCATCCAGTTCCAACCCCTTCCCATAAGCAGGGACACCTTTCACTGGAGCAGGTTGCCCCGAGCCCCATCCAACCTGGCCTTCAACACTGCCAGGGATGGGGCAGCCACAGCTTCTCTGGGCACCCTGTGCCAGCGCCTCAGCACCCTCACAGGGAAGAGCTTCTGCTTATCTCCAACCTGAACTTGCCCTGTTTCAGTTTGAACCCATCATCCCTTGTCCTATCACTATGGTCCCTGATGAAGAGTCCCTCTCTGGCGTCCCAGTAGCCCCTTCAGTCCCAGGAAGCTCCTCTGAGGTCTCCACGCAGCTTCTCTTCTCCAGGCTGAACAGCCCCATCTTTCTCAGCCTGTCTCCATACAGGAGGTGCTCCAGCCCCTGATCATCCTCGTGGCCTCCTCTAGACTCACTCCAACAGCTCCATATCCTTCTTATGCTGGGAACACCAGAACACACAGTGCTGCAAGTGGGGTCAGCTGTAAACTTTCCTAAAGGAAGGCCTTGTGCCACTTCATTTACTGGGGCTGTGTTGGATCATGCCCTGCCTATCAGTTCCTCAGTGTCTGTTTTTCTCTTTGGAAGGAAAAAAAAAAAGCCCTGAAAACACCACACAAGTAGAAGTGAAAAGAGAAGAGGGATCAAAGTCTTTCCTGAACGTTGTGTGTATAGAACCACCTGCAGGGGCAGATTTGTCATGGTCCATTTTGCAAAAATCATTAGCTTGTCATGGCAAAATGGGAAAAGTAATAAACCAGCAGTAAAACCAAGTTAAACTCTGGGCCTCGAGGATCAACCTGTCTAAAATAAATGACACTTTTTTTAGGGGCCAGCTCTTACTTTCTCCAGTTCTGGGGGACCTTTGCACTTTCCCTTTCAGCTCAGCCCTTTTCCAGGCCTCAACATTTCTGCAGTGTTTTGTATTTGACACGTTGAAGAACACTCATTATTACCCTTTCCCCTCTGGATGATCTTTTCTTTCATCCTGGTGATGTAGTGATGGCAGTACATAAAATTAGAGCTAATTCACCAGCCAAGTCCTTTCTGCTACTCTCAGTTTATATCCTCAGCTCCAAAGTACTTAAAAGTTCCAACAAGTTTTTAGGTAGGGAGCATTTGCTTGTGGGATTGCTGAGGCCTCTTGAGTTGTATCATGTCTTCCCGAACTGTGAGTCCTTATTTTGTGTTAGTGCATAATATATGCTTATTACTTCTTGTGAAACAGAGTCACATTACATGCCCGGTTGGCAATGTTCAACTCCTAATAACTCATCTGTGTTTGTATTCTCAACTAAATGACCTGAAAAATTGTAGGTTAAAATGGAAAGGAGAAGGAGGAGGGAGAAGACCCATTAGAAAGGGGAGAGGTTCAGGAATGCGTTTAGAGCTGAGAAATCTGAATTTTCCAGCACATCTAAAACTGGAAAGCCATGGAAGGTGTAGGACTAGATGTTCATCTGGAGTAAACAGACATGGTTCACTGATTATAAGGGAGCTATGCAAATTTCTATCTGCTGAGGATACAGCTCACCATTTCTGAAAGGCATTCAGGGAGAGGAAGGGATCTGTTTGTTTCTGAGGTACCCCTCAGTGTGCTGCCTCTAGGACAGAGGCAATGTGGAAGCGGTGGTTGCATCGGTGCTGCCTGCTCTGCACTCTTTGCTGCTCCTCAGCCGAGGTCTCACACGCTTTGTCCTGGCTGGGATTCATTCCTTCCTGCAGCTTGTTAAAAAACATGGGAAAAGAGGCATTACATAGTGCTCCAGGTATTTAGCTGAGGGAGCAATGACTTTTAGCTAGTGCCATTACATGTTAGAGTTGCTCTTATATATCAGTTGGTTTTGTTTGGGGTTTTTTAACTATGAACATTTCTGTTGGTGAGAGAGCAGCAAGCAGGTAATGTGATGTGATGGCAGTGTTGGTAACACGCTCAGGAGCCCACAACGTTTACACACACAAAATCTATCATCTGCCTTTAAAACCAAATGTTTTTCTGGGATGTTTGGCTAACTTTTGCCCTTGGGCGAAGCTCCAGCATGTACTGTTGTAAGTGTCAGTTCCACATCCCTTGAAATCCAGTTGCAAAACTCTGCTTTGCTGCTGAAGGATTAAATATTGCCTTCGCCTTTTTATATTTAGACCCTCTGGTGCAATGGCATCTTTCCTATGCATTGCACTCTGTGTGTGACGTGACAGGCTGGGTGGTATTTGGAAATATAGTGTGGTTTTGATATATTGGGGCCCTGGAGTGTATTAAAAAAGCTTTTGGAAAATCTCAGGAACAACAGGAATTTTTCCACTGGGCTTTGGGGTTTTGTTAGTCCCTGTAAAGCAGTTTTCTTTGAACAAGTGACCTTGTCCTTGTGGTTCCTCCACACAGTGGTGGCTGTCCTGGTAACACAGAGGTGAGGTAAACTCTCTTCATCTTCAGGCTGAGGAGGCTGCAGAGACCTGGGCTCACCAGGGACCCAAAAGCTGAACAGAGGGGTGTGTGGGGAGGGGGTATACACATGCACATATATATTTTAAGGCAACATTACATGGAAGATGCCCTTTAGCACTGAGGGTGAGAATAAATTCAGCTGTTTTGATTCAGGACCCTGAAGTTCTGAAGCTGACCCTTAACTGATGGAAACAGCACTTTGCTAAAAGCAGAGGATTAATGTTTGACATCCATGTTAGCTGTCATTTTTCTGTTCTAGCTTTATAATTTATGTTCTTTCCTTTCAATTATCAGGCCTGGCTTCAATCCTCAGCAGCCTACTGCCTATCTCCTACTCCTTGAGCCCTCTAATCTTAGCCCTCTGCCAATTTTTCGGTAAAGACAGCACTACTTCAGTTTGCAGCTCAGCTCTGTTTTGGCTTTTGCACCTCCTGCTCTCTCAGTTTAGCACATGGACTTTTATTTTCATCTCTTCTTGATCTCACTAATGAAACAGTCTTGTTTGCTGTAATGGTCAGATGTGGTTGTGATATGTGTCAGTCCAGCAACTTTCTTAGTTAAAACCATAACCTGTAATATATTATAGTTTTTCTCTGTGAGAAATAAAGGATTTGAGCACGTACCAAAAGCAAGCATCTCCTTAATGTTTATTGTTTAAAGCAAAACTGAAGCGTGCTTTGTATCTACTGCTCCATCCCTGGCAACGTTCAAGGCCAGGTTGAACAGAGCCTTGAGCGACATGGGCTAGTGCGAGCTGTCCCTCCCCATGGCAGGCAGATGGAACTAGATGGTCCTTTCCAACCCAAACCATTCTATGATTCTATGAGTCTATGAAATTAGCTTTTGCATTTCTCTTTCAATCATGCTGCCAGATTTTTCTTTTATTACCTTGAATCAATTCTCCCTCCCTTCTTCACCCTTTCCATTTTCACAGCTTTGCTTTGACTCAAGCCTCTATTCAAGCTCAAACTTCCCTTTTATTCAGTAGTGATCCTTAGGTGGCCATAATCTGGAAAATGCTTGGCATTCTCTTAATTGTTAGTATTTCAGTTGTTAATATTCAATAGTAACTCATTATGCAAAGCTTATATGATCCTGAAGAGCCACAGCTTAAGTAGGGTCTGAAGCACCAGTGGTTTCTCCTGAGAATACAGAAATTTATGACATTTACTGCCAGTAAACTTGTAAGATAAAATCATATCAGCAAGGGAGCAGAAAAGCAGAAAATTGCAGACAAAGATGTGTGAAGAGTTTACAAAATAGAAGGCTTAGTTAATTATTTACCTTCGATGGGTAGTAAAATCCACAGATAACAGCAATTGGGGTGACTCATTCTGCGTTTGCTTTGTTAACACTTCACAAGAATAATCTCTTTTTAATCGAAAGTTGGCCACAAATAAACTGCTTCTATTAGTTTCATGGAAAGGAGAGAAAACAAAAAGCCATGAGCTCAGCTGTTTGTTCCAAGGAGGATGCCCGTTCCATTCTTAAATCCTGAGATTTAACGGACATGATTCAGCTCTCCCTCCATCTGTGAGTGAGGACATTGCCCAGCCATCTCAGTAGCTGTAAAGCAGGAGGTGAGGCCTTGGAATGCAATCCACAGCCTTCCAGGAGATCAGGAGGTGATTTGGGTAATTGAGGGAAAAAGCATGATCCTCGTCAAGACGCTGGGTGACAACGAGGTGCTTTTGTCCACTGCCATAAATCCACCAGCCCTGGATTCTTATTATCAGTAAAGGCTGCTTCTGACAAGATCGTGACACACAGCCGCAATCCGTCTGTGGCTCCACGTTTGCTGCAATGGGGATCCAAATTGTTTTTTGACAAATCCTTAGGAAGGCTGCCAGAAGCCTTCTGGCACACACTAACAACCAGTTTATGGTTCCGCACAAATACACAGGCTTCTGCCAGAGGTTAAATGTACTGCATTAGCAACTGTATTCTCTTCTGTCCTCCGACAGGAAGAGAGATGTTTTGATGAATTAGTAATTCACTTTGGAGCGGTGTGAAAATATTGCAGACATGACAAATGGCAAAAAAGGTAGCATAGCAATGTTGCACTATTCCTATTGTGTCTTAATTTGTAACACCTTTGCTCATCGCATATTAAAAGCAAAAGCAGTAGACCAATACTTGGCATGGGTTTTTGTTGTAAATTTGGCAAACGCACAGTTTGTCACTTGGGGAATCCTTACCTTCGTTTCCATACTAGAGATCACAATGTTGTCATCCCGGAACGAGCCCTGAATGCAAGCCGGCTGTCTCAACTTCAGAGTGCCAGAAGAACCCGACTACCACTTGGTTTCTTTACACTCCACACAGCAGCAGAAATGAAAATGTAGATGGTGGCTCATGAAGCCAGTTTGTCTCATAGCTCACCTTCAGAAAAGGCTTTCCCTGCACCTTTTGATGTGGAAGGTTTTGAAGGTGTGCTAGGGGCGCAGGGAGTCGCATAAACATGTGTTTTCATGCAGGATCCCACCGGAGAAGAGTACCGAGTTGCAAGTCTCATTGCAAACAGCCTTAAGGTTAAGGAACAGCGAGGTATCAAACTGGCCACAGTACAATGAGGAACAGAAGGGAGGCTGGGGCGCTGCTCTTCATTCATGGTTGTGAAGCTGGATAAGGCATCTAGCAGTTTCTTGTTCCTAAACTAACAGTTTCTATAAGCTATGTTACCATGCCTATCACCTTACATTTCAAAATCTGTCATTCATTTTTCCCTTGTTCTTTGCACTTTGGTTTTGCCAAAGAAAACATTTTCTTTTCTCCCATCTATGGCAGTTTTTGCTCTCTTTGCCTTCCTTCTTGATTTCTTTTCTTTTTTCATCCTATGAGGCAATGCTAGGAGTCCTTTCCATGTGGAAAATAAATCCAAAAAAGGAAAAGAAAGCATGTCTTGGTACTTTGTGTTATGCAGACATGTTCTTGAGGACAAGCATATTTCAGTTGTTAAGGAAGAGGATAACTTTTACCCACTGCGACTTGCAAGCTGTCATGGAATGTTGGAACAAGCAGGTTTTAGCTTGGTAAAATCATCCATGTGGAAAACCAGACTTTTAAGTGTTCCAGACAAGATATCTTTTCAAACCTCACACCTGAAGACTTGTAAATAACCAGTAGTTCTGTGACCACCAATTGTTTGCCTGAAGGAAAGAATACATCAACCTGTTGCCTTAAAGTGACATTGTGTCGCGGAGGTATTGCAGTTCCTCATGCCGAAGCCTATCGGTGCCCGAAGTCTGACTGAAATAATTCTGTACAATTCGAACTGCAGCAGCTTACCCAGACACCAAAGAAAAGAAAAGCCTCAGCACCAGTGGGAATATCTGAAGCTGTTGAGCTGGTATCTGAGAAGCATCGTGGCACAGAGGAGCTGCTGCATCGCCTGAAGCTGTGGCCCCTCAGGCTTGGACTTCATCAGGGCTCCAGTGCAGTGGACTGAAGCGCAGTTAGTGCACAGAGAGACCTGCTGGGAAATGCCACATGTTGCAGGGTGCTGGGTGAGGGTCACCCACAAGTACAGCAGCAAGACAGGACAGTCTCTGTTCTACCACCACGTTGTTGTCTGAAGCTGTCAAGGAAAGGCGGTTTAGCTGAGCCTTGCAGCAAGTGGTGCAGAGGCAGTGTTGCGGTTTCTGTGCCCCATCATCCTTTCCAAGTGCTTGTTGGTGGAAGAGGAGGAAGCTTTAGGGGCCTGGAGGGAAAGGAGATGTGAACTCATGGTGTCCTGACAGTCAGAACACCCCTGTGAGCTGTGGTGGGAAAAAGGAAGGGTCTGCTTTAGAGTGTGTTTGATGGGCCTGGGGGAAAGGAGATTTATTAGCATTTGTGTTTCTTCTTTCTTGTTATTGTGCATGTGCCTTATCTTCTAAGAGACTGCAGTGATAGCTATGTGCATTTGTGATGGGAGCTGGTACTCTGCAGGTGCTTTGGTAATGGGGGGGTGTTTCATGGTTTTCAGAGGAGAATGACCCTGTCTTGTTTTCTGTGTGGTGTTTCAGTGAAGGAGTGCTAGAGAATTAATCAGACTCAATTCCTTAGGAAGAGATCTGCTTACACTGCTAACTGCAGGGGGGCTGAAGTTATGTCTGCAGTCTTTCATAGGTCACTATGAGTTTGGTTTGCTCATGTCTACAGCTGAGTCTGAGCTGTCTCTGTAACACGGTGCTGAGTTGGATGTCACAGTGTATTAGCCAGAGTCTAGCACTGTGCTAAAGCAGCTCTATAGCTTGTAGGGGACTTGGAGCATGGAGAAAGCTTGCTCGTCTGTATCAGAGGAGTACCTGCTCAGAAAGGTACCTAAACAAGCTCAAAATGAACCAGTTTAGCTACCAAGCACAGCCTAGCTGTTGCAGCGTAGTAAATGGCCCAATTCAGAATTCTTGTGTGTGCAACAGCTTGTCAGCTCATAGTATTCATGAGCTAGTTCCTTTGCTGCCAGCCCGGGGAGAAGCGAGTGTTTCTGTGTTATGTTCAAGGACCACATAATCTTTTTGATGCTTTGTGACAGAGAAAAAGCATTTGGTCTGTACTACACTGCTCTCCACAGACATATGAGACAGGCATTTGGGGAGAATCTCAGTTATGTGGTGTTGGGCATCTTTGAAAGGCTCGTGGGTTGCAGGATGTAAGGCCTTGCATTGCGCATCCACAGACTGTGGCTTTGGCCCCGGTATTGCCACTGCCACTCTGAACCACTGTGAGATGTCCTTTTGTGCCTCTGTGCCTTTGTTTCACCTTCCTTGTCCATCCTCTGTACAGCTGCTCACAGCAGAGACACTTATATGTAACTGCGTGCACGAATCAGGTCTTTACGGAAAGCAGAGGAACTGATTTTTTACTACCATTGATAATAAACAGCATCACAACATAGCAACAAATTGATTTTTTTAATCATTACTTCTTCCTCCCCTACTATGGTATGGGACTATTCTGTCTGTTAACCTTTAAAGCTATGGGACTAATTTGCTTTATTGCTTAAAAACCAACGTGAATTTCCCTGAGGCTATTCCAGAAATTGCTTCCTTTGTTATCAAAGGATCAACAATTCAATGAAGACATCTGGTTTTTTTTACCCAAAGCTATTCTAAGAAAAGAGTATCGAGTGTGTATAAAGAACAACTATTGAAGTAGTTCAGAAAGTACTGCTGCTCCTGTAGCAAGCTGTTCACAGTGCTGTGCAACACTTGTACCATCTCAAAATGCTCACTCATCATAGAATCACAGATGGGTTTGGGTTGGAAGAGACGTTAAAGTTCATCCAGTTCTAACCACCTGCCACAGGCAGAGACACCTTTCATTAGCGCAGGTTGCTCCAAGCCCTGTCCATCTCTAGAACGATGTGCATTGTTCCAGGCACCTCATACAACTCTGCACAGAGGCTTAAGAATTGTATTTAAATCTCTTGTGTTCTGTGCTATAAATGGAAATAGACCCAAGAAAATTGTTCAGAGGGGGGTTTCCAGTCAAAGTACTGGGGCAGGTGTTCAGTTTAGCAGTGGTGGAGTAATGCTCTCTGTAGCTCTTCTCTTGCTACGTTTTCATCACATATGTCCTGGGTTTAGCAGCAGCAGTCATTTTTCTCCTCCTTAGTAGCTGGTGCAGTGCTGTGTTTCTGACTTTCGGCCTGGGAACAGCACTGATAACACCAATGTTTTCAGTTGCTGCTCAGTAATGTTTAGACTGACCAAGGACTTTCTGAGCCTCATGCTCTGCCAGGGAGGAGGGGAAGCCGGGAGGAAGCAGAGACACGACACCTGATCCAAACTGACCAAAGAGCTATTCCATGCCACAGCACATCATGCCCAGGATGTAACAGGCAGTTACCCGGAAGGGTTAGATCACTGCTTGCATTGGGCGGGATATCAGTCAGCGGGTGGTGGGCGGTTGTATTCTGTTCCCTTGTTATTTCCCTTGTCATTGTTATTACTGGTGGCAACAACAGTGGTTTGTGTTATACCTCAGTTACTGGACTGCTCTTATCTCAACCTGTGGGAGTTACAGTCTTTTGATTCTCCTCCTCATGCCTTCGGGAGCTGGGGGAGGAAGGGGGGAGTGAGTGAGCGGCTGTGTGGTTCTGGGTTGCTGGTTGGGCTTAAACCACGACAACATAGATGAGAAGGACTAACACCACAAGCATGAAACAAGGAACAGTAAATATGTTTGTAGGCAGCTGGCTGATTTGTGGAGCTCACTACTGCAATACCTGCTGCAATACCTGCTGCAGTTGGGATCATAGCAGGCATGAGTGATGGGGCAGCTCTCAGTGCAGGTAATAACAGCTTTCACCATTGTAGCGGTCTTCAGAGCATGAAACTGCTGCAAGTCCTCACTGGTAGGAATCGATCTTCCTTCAAAATACTTCTTCCAAACACTGTGTAACAACAGAAGAAGGAAGTACAGAGAAGAAAACCTAGTCTGAGCTGGGTGGGCTGCTTTTGTGCTTACGTACTTTTCATGCTTTGTGACTAAGTTTTTGCATTTACTTGTGTTTGACCTTCTGTTAGTGCACCTTTGACTCTTAAGGGACGTTGTTTTCCAGATACAGCTACAGGAGCTATGTTTTGGGTGCAAGCTATTCTTCCTGCCTTTGGTTTTATGTTACATGGAGAGTTTTTCTGCCATAGAATACTGTCCTGGGCTTACTGAAGGCATGTTCAGGTTTTTGACATGATACTTTTAAGCTACCTTCTGTGACAGCTCCAGTCTGCAATTGTCACGTGCTCAAGTCTACATTGGTTATGTTGCTCTTCCTTTTGTTCTCACTTGCTTTTATGATTTAATGGGATTTCAGCAATGACCATGACAGAAATGAAAAGAAAGATTCAGGCAGGAGAAAGCAAGGGATGTGAAAATAAAGCACAGGATAAAGGAAGTTTTTGTGAATTGAATGCTATGGAAGGTGAAGTCTAAGCTGAAAGCATCTGGTTTCATCTTCGTCTGCTTAGTATACTTAATAAGTATAGTAATGACAATTGTCATTAACTCTGAGGCTATTTGGCATGGCCCATTTTGTCTATTGTAACACCTCTGAGTGGTGTAAACTTCTTTGCCAGGGAAATGAAACTGTTGGAGACATGGCAGAATCACCCTCCCCACTTGGACTTTTTGGCAAAAACAGCTTGTTGGGTCCGGACTGCTGGAGATTTTGGTAAGGTGATGGGAAGAAGCTCTTCCCTGTGAGGGTGCTGAGGTGCTGGCACAGGGTGCCCAGAGAAGCTGTGGCTGCCCCATCCCTGGCAGTGTTCAAGGCCAGGTTGGACACAGGGGCTCGGAGCAATCTGCTCCAGTGGAAGGTGTCCCTGCCTGTGGCAGGGGGTTGGAACTGGATGAGCTTTAAAGTCCCTGCCAACACAAACCATTTTATGATATCATGCAGTGATTTTTGCTTGCAGGGAATTAAACTAATGTGGTGGCTGCTTTTTGGGTTTAAGAACATTTTCCAGTTTGCAGTGGCGAGAGATGACTGCAGGAGTGGAGAGCAGTGAGCAACAGAGCTGTGGTATATGTGAAAGCTGACCTTGTGCACATTTAGATCACACTGAAATAAGCGTGAAGTGGGCCTGAAGCGCTGCCCAATTGCCTGCTCTATGGTCACTGGAAACACCTACTTACGGGGTCAGGAAAGTGGAGTCACTGACCTCCTGATGGACCTTGATTGCATCCTTACTGATGTTACTGTAAATCAGCAGAGAAGGAGATGGCACGGGCAAAGGTAAAATGAAGCAAAGGCAACTGCTGCATCTTGTGGGGCTCTGCAGGTGAACAGCTAAAGCTGCAGCACAGGAAACATGCTTATTAAAAGCATTAGTATTATCTGTCTCTGTGAGACAGGCTGTGTAGCAAATTAGGCACTGGTGCGTCACCTCTCACTGAAATCAAACGAACATTTCCCCTTGACTTGGCTCTGACATTGAATGTGTTCTTTTGGCCTTTTCCTTCTGGTTTCTGAGACTGGCCTGAAGCCCTGCTACAGGGCTTCCCATAGTGTGAATCCTTGCATTTGAAGTGTTAGCTGTTCCAGGGCATCCTTATCTCCCCAAACAATTGAATGAAGATTTGCAATTGGTTGTGCTGTGAGAGCAATCCACCAACCTAATGCAAGAGCCCTAATGTGATATTCTTGTTCCTGAGAGCCTGTTTACGTATGGTTTTCAGAAGTCTATAGCCTTCACTTAAATTCATGGAATATTTTGTTGTTTTAATTAAAAAATTAACTATTTTTATGCAGGGCAATTTGTTAGAAGTGACAAGGACTTTACTGTGTCTTTAGATCAGGAATAGCCATTTCCATTTGTGACACTGATAACCTAGCAGCTGAAGAAAAGGTTTACATTTTCATCAGAGGGGAAAGAAGTCAGACTCTCTGAGCTAAGATTGGTTTATGCCTGCTAGGAACCAATTCCTCAACAAACTCTTTCCATATTTAGCAGATTTTATATCTATTATCTTTTACATTTATAAACATGCAGGAATATGTATATTAATTTTTTCTGCATTTCCCTTACACTGGTACTGATCACTAATGCATCTGTGTTGGAAAGCAAACACTCTCTGTCTTCTCTGTGTATGATTTCAGCTATGAGAATAGAAAAGCATCTTTATTATGCTCCTTGCAGAGCTGTTTGCTTGGAGACCCAAGCTGTTTTTCTAATTCAGTATCTTTGCATCTTCTGGAACAAACAAAAGGGAAAAGAAAAAAATAGAGCATTAAAGAACAGCAGTAGTTTCTTTAACTGGAAGCAATGTACAAATTGTTCCATCTGGTGCATTGACACCGTTTATAGTTTATTGCTCATTTGGAAATGAGAGTCACGGTTCCCTTGTGCAAAATGCTCTCATCCTTCTCGTCACAAGAGCTGACAAGAAAGCCCTGATCTCCCAGGGCTTGAGGGCAGTTCTGTTCTGGGTCAGCTCCTGTGTGTCCCTTCCCTGCAGCCAGAAGAGAAGTGTACCAGGAACAGGGTGACACAGTGTCTCCCCAAATTGTCAGGATGATCGAGTCAAAATTTTATGTAGGTTGGGGAAGATATTGATGGATTTTCCTCATTTAAGGGGGGGAATTTAATTGTCAACAAGTTTTTTAAATGAAAAAAAATACGAGTGTCACCCAAAATGACTTTTGGTGTTGAAGAAGTTGTTGAAACGGAAATGCCGCTAATCTTAATTCAGATTAACAGAACTCTTTATAGCATTATTTCAAACTTGGTCTTCCAATTGGTGCAAAACCTGTAATCACATCAGTGATGTGCTTTTGGGAATCCTCTAAAGTCTTCTTCAGAAACCTCTATTCCAGTATTCCCAGTTAGTAGTGAGTTACTGTAGTCAGCCCATGAAGAGAAACGGGGTGTGTTTCAGATGGCAGAGGGTACATCAGTGGGCATCTGAGAAGCTGAAAGCCTGACTGCAGCTTTCTGAAAGACCTTTTAGGATGCTGATGCTCTGTGCCTCAAAACTGGGGGTGGAAGCACTGCTGGTCAGTGGCTTGTACAAGGCACAGAAGCAGTTTGGTGAAGTGTGCTCAGACACAGCTGTTTCACAGAGCTTCCACTCCTTTCCATGGTGCCAAGCTGAGGGATTGCAGGCACTGGTTTGTGACAGCTGTCAGTCAAACTCAGATGAATGTCAGTGGGTAAAATACCATCATACTTTGCTGCCTGTGACAGTACTGAATTGTGCCCAGCTGTCATAAAAGACAGTGAATTTCGGATGTCTAACAGCATCACAGCTTAGTTTTGTGAAGAAACACTTGTAAGGTGGTGTGTGGAGCTGCCAATACTCTTCAAGTTACTGCCTGTATGTTCTGGAGCACTGCACAACTCCAGTCATAATGGACTTAATGTCTATGCAGGGGGGATCCCACTCATACTCTGCTTGATGTTGTCCTGCCCAGTCATAAAGCTACTAACCCAGTCAGTCTCAAAGCACTAAAGAGGCTGATAAAATGTTAGTTGGATTAAATTTTGAGCCCCTGAATTGCAGATTATCCAAATGATTAGGCCAGTACCATCCCTGGCCTTCTCTGATTGTGTGCAGCAAGTGGGTGCTTGACCCTCTTTGTCCATGCACCGGGCATGGTAAAGGCTGCATCAAAAGGAGCATGGCCAGTGGTTTGAAGGAGGGGTTCTCCTTCTCTGCTGCACTAGAGAAACCTGGAGAGAGGCTTTGGACTGGGCCTGTAGGGACAGGACAAGGGGAATGGCTTTAACCTGCCAGAAGGGAGACTGAGATGAGCTCTTAGGCAGAAGCTCTTCCCTGTGAGGGTGC
>WYDI02032778.1:0-34212 GCA_009867235.2 Psittacus erithacus
GGGCAGAGAAGAGATTCAGAGCAGCCCTGTGGAGAAGGACTTGGGGGTGTTGGTTGATGAGAAAATGAACATGAGCCTCCTTCAGTCCGTGCTTGCAGCCCAGAAAGCCAACCGTATCCTGGGCTGCATCAAAAGGAGCGTGACCAGCAGCAGGCCGAAGGAGGTAATCCTGCCCCTCTACTCTGCTCTCGTGAGACCTCACTTGGAGTATTGTGTGCAGTTCTGGTATTCTCAACATAAAAGGGACATGGAACTGTTGGAACAAGTTCAGAGGAGGGCCACAAGGATGATCAGGGGACTGGAGCACCTCCCATTTGAAGACAGGCTGAGAAAGTTGGGACTGTTCAGCCTACAGAAGAGAAGGCTGCATGGAGATCGCATAGCAGCCTTCCAGTATCTGAAGGGGGCTTATAAGGATGCTGGGGAGAGACTCTTCATTAGGGATTGTAGTGACAGGACAAGGGGTAATGGGTTAAAACTTTAGATTGGATATAAGGCAGAAGTTCTTTACTGTAAGGCTGGTGAGGCACTGGAATGGGCTGCTCAGGGAAGCTGTGAATGCTCCATCCCTGGCGGTGTTCAAGGCCAGGTTGGACAGAGCCTTGGATGACATGGTTCAGTGTGAAGTGTCCCTGCCCATAGCAGAGGAGTTGGAACTAGATGATCTTAAGGTCCTTTCCAATCCTAACTATTCTATGATTCTATAAGAAACCTATACAAGCTCAATCCAGTCCTGTTTAGCTCATTCCTTTTCATCAGCCTAAATCAATACAGAACAGAGCTGTGCTAAAGAAAAACCAAAAAACCAAGCCAAACCAAACCAAACCAAAACAGGCTGTCTGCAAAAAGAACAAACCTATTAAAGAAGAGAGGCAATGAAAAAATCCTGTATGTTGGCATATAACTCAACACAGCACAGTCCTACAAATATTCTTAAACAAATAAGCTTAGTGTTGGTAATTCTAATTGCAACCTTGATAACGTTCTTTGAATGTAGCGATTTTGAATATAACTGTAAGGAATGAATGACAAGGCAAGCTAAAACTGCAAAAGAAAGAAATATGTAAGGACTATTAGCACTTCTGAAAGCCCTAGGTCATCAAGGAAGTCAAAGAAAAGCATAACAAACATCTCAAGGTCAGTGGTGTCTTATTCTATGGATGCTTGTGTTGCTGAGAGACAATTGCACTGATGCGATGGCAGCAGGCCATCAGCAGCAGGTCCTCAGCAGCAAGTAACAGCTACACTTTCTTGCCTGCTTTTCTTTACAGTTCTGGTGAATTTATTTCAGGCTTAATTCTGGTTGACCTGCGTCCAATGTACTGGTACTGCTGAGCCACGCTCCTTGACTCCTTTGTCTTCACAAAACCAGCTAGACAATGAAGTGACCAAGGGCTACGACTGCCTTTTCTAGATAATAGAGATGACTTAAAAGATCATTAACTGAACAGTTCAGCTATTCTTGAACAAAGAAGTATCTGTATCTTCTGAATTTCCCTTTCTGTCAGCAGCTGCAATGTGTGGAACGGAGAAAGCAAGCAGCTCAAACACTGAGAACCACTAATAGAATTGCTAAAACTGGCAGAATATGTTGATTTACCAGTTGTGAGTAATGTTGGCTGCTGAGTAAATAGTTTGAACTTTAAACAAAGGTATTCCTTCATTGCCATTCAGTAATAGAGCATTTCTCATGCCAAAACTTTTTTCTTAGTTTATGAAGATAAACCTAACCATAGAATCTGCCTCTTATAAAATATAAAAACCCAGTGCAAATTCAGAGAAATTCAGAATTAGCTAAATAACAAGAATCAATCATAAGAACTGAACAGTCGGAGGGTGGAGGGACAGCATGGGGGAGGGAAGCAAAATAAAAGCATGGGTTACTCTCCAGTAAAAAAAAGTGCATTGGCATTTCTAAAGAATGATTAGAAATGGGTACTTTGCAGCACATACCAAATTCCGAAGGGAATCCATGAAGATTTGCTATTTCTCTTGGGGTGAAGTACCTAAGTTTTAGTGTTGACAATTTCATAAGCTTCTCTTCTTCTGGTAACTCCTCAATATGTTTAAACACTGATTCAAGCTATGAAGAATATCCAAAACAACAGATATCACCAATGCAGGCCAAATATGTAAAATTTAAGTCACATCTTAATAGAGTATTTCTTAAACTATCACAGTTTGACCAAAGACAAAAAAGTATGTTTTGCTTGAAAGTACTACTGGTCGTGTATTTTTGCAGCCAACATCTCATCTTATGGACTTGCAAGAAAGAAATCAATGTTGCCATGAGGGTATTCATCATTTCTTCCTCCGGTTTCACGCCACACCAATACTTCACGCGGCAATCAAAGGACTAGAAACATTTGCTAATGACAGGATAGTGACTTAACATAACTCAGTAGGACACCATCTACACAAATTGAGCTGTATGGATGCAGCTGTTTTAATACATTCACTTTAAGATTAACCTGAATTCCAGAGCTGCATTCTTCTTATGCTTAGAAATGCCATATATGAAACAGCACAGAATTGCTAAGTTTACTTTGCGGTGAACTTGGTATCAACAATAGAACTTTTCAAAATACTATGTGTTCCCAGACAAATAATACATTTGAAATTCAAACACATTAGATATTTGACTATTTACTGGATCGTATGTGCACAAAAAATGGCCCTGGATTCATGATACTGTACTGTAGATTATCCATACAGTTAGTCATTTTTAATATCTTCACATACCCCTGTGAAACCTCTGTATGACACCACAGATAATAAAATAATAGGAACACATTCTCCATACAGAGAGGTGCAAACACAATTTTGATCTAAATAAACTGTTAAATACATGAAGTAAATCAATTGGAAACTCAGTTGCCACAAAATGCAGTTTAAAAAGCTTTTTTGTTATAATATTAAGAATAACAAAGCAAAAGGTTGAAAAAACCCCAAGTTTTAAAGTAAGTCTCAAGTTTTAAAAAAAGAACTAGATGATCTCCAATGTCTCTTCAAATACAAACCATTCTATGATTCTGTGATAGCCTACACATTCTTACCTGTACATCTAATGCTGTCTGCAGAACTGAACCTGTCCCTTCCACATAGTGTCCATACCTTAAAAACAACAATAATAAATGAGTATTTTCATCAGACCTCACAGTTCTCACAACTGCAAAGATGCAGGGAGGTTGATAAGGTTGTTTTGCCCTGATTAACAAAAAGCCTCCTGGATAGATAATGCAAAAGGCCTTGTGATTAACAATGCTACTCCATGGAGTGCAGTAGCCTCTGACCATGCTCTCTGGACATCAGCTTGTAATCAATGCACAAGGGTTTATCCACACTAATGCTTTCTATAAGGCAACCAGGCAACTATACAAGCCCAAGGAATTCAAGTGTAGTATCACCACAAAGGGCCAGCTACATTGCACAAACCAATTTTACACTAAGGCAAAATGCATTAAAGGCCAAATGGTCCAAGAGGCTCAAACTGGCTCTCCATATTCGAAGGAGGACTATTACGTGTGAGCCTCCAGCTTTTATATCACTCCATTAGGAATGAAAGAGTTCACTCAGGTTTAACATTTGGTTGTATGTGGATTTTCCACAGAGGGGTGGGAGATGGCCAGGCATTTATGCAGAGCAGTAGAACAAAGAGACAAAAGAAAGAGAAGAATCTAAATCCAACTGAACAGTACGCAAACTTGCATTCTAAAACCATATGATAGCTTTTTGGATGCTTTGTGGTTGATTGCATAACATGTTTACTCTGTAGTCTCCTCCAGGCTACCACTTAAATATAATTATGTGTTTTCAGAAACATGCTCTGCTGGTCTAACTACGACAGTGTTTGAATGTTCTGAACAGAAAGAGACTGAGTCAAGCCAACTGATGGCTTCTGCACTGTGGAAGAACTTCAGGAGATCCCCTACATTAGAGGGATGTGGTCTACATCAACCATTTGAAGATACTCTTCTAGAGTTTTATCTGTGCACCTGTAGATACAAGTATAAAGGTCTCTTCCACCCACTAGGAGCCCATTCTAAAGCAAGGCCCCAGAACAATTTTTGTTTCAAGCCTTTCTAATTCCACGATGAATAAAGGAATACTCTCCCTTCCAGCACAGACACAATAACCCAGCATGGCTCAATCATGAGAATTTCTTCTTTAGCTGGAAAAACCTATGAGCAGTTCTGCCAATACCAATGAGAGCAACACTCGTTTTAAAATAAAGTGCTTGCAAATCTTCCTTAGGATCAGAACAAAAGGCCCTAAACACTGATGCAGGTTAAAACCACATGGAATCAAACCACCTTCAACTGGTTAGTTGCATTCTGAAAATTCCCTGTAACACACACAGCACTGAGGAATCCTGATCATCACCATCTTACCGTATTTCAGATTAATATATCTGAGGCAAAATAAATAAGGATAAATTTTAAAGTTGTATTTCAGGGTTTTATTGGGGGAAAAGAATCTTTTAATAGGATCTATGTTATAAAAAATACTCTAAATAATTTGCACTAAAGAATTCCCCCCACCCCTCAAAAAAAAAAATCTAGTTGGTGTAAAAGAGGTTTGGAAGCAGATAGGGAGTGGGGGTGGTGGGATTTTTAACATAAACGTGGGCAGATGGCCAATGTTAGCTCTACTGTTATTAATTATTATTGCAGCTGCTGACTACAGAAAAATTAACATTCCTACCTTACACTCAATGTAATTAAAGATGGGAATTTTTGCCACAGTAAAAACCGATGCATTGATTTTCTGACATTTCATTACAATTACAATGACAGAAGCTGGCTTAAGAAATTATAATCTTCAATTTTCATCTGCCTCAAGAGCTTTTTTCAACCCTCAATTTCTGCAAGCTTTCAAAAAAAACTTTTAATTTCATACACATGATATATTATTTCTGGGTATACTGTGTCTGTCCCATATTATGCCTAACAAAAAGGTAATTTCCACAACACTAGAGTGTTTCTCTAATACTACAATATTTTAGAAGGTATTGCTTCTCTTGACAACAGTGTCAAGCACTTGTAAGTCCAGAATGATCATATCTGAAGTAGTTCTCATTTGCTCTGTCAAAGGCAGAAAGACAAAAAGCACTGATGAAATATTGGTGAATTAGCAAGGACTGGAAAAGGCACACTCTTATTACTCTCATCACATCAACCTTGATGGAAATATCTGAAAACCAATCAGAACTGAGGGAAATTTTTCTCCCATTCTCAAAGCTGATGGTCAGTATGACTTAGAGGAAAGACACAAGGCAGGCACTTCAGCAGAGGTATTCTCTGTACTACTTGGAGTGCTATTTGGCTCCATTCATGGTCCTCTTTCTTAAATCTCATACTTTAGAAAAACCTAAAACCAGAACTCTTAGAACACCTACAGCAGAAACTCACTCTTGGCCTCAGAAAGTGACCTGGAAGAAGCCTGAATTGTAATTATAATCCTGTTAATGCAGAGCTGTAAATGATATGATGTAAACAAGCGGAAAAAGGCTCTTAAAAAAAGGGGAACAAAGGCAGTAAATCAGATTCCTACATTTTGAGCCAAGAACTACTACCACAGCTATCTGGCCTGGCTCCTTCCACATCAGCATAAGTGCAACAATCACATTCCACATCAGATTTCCCACCGCTATATATAAAAACTTCATATTAGCTACTCAGGAGCCTCCTTCAATGTGATTTTGATAAACATGACCACAAACTACCATGACGTATTCTAGTGAAACCACAAGTGGCCAATTTATTTTTGATGACACTCAAGGCATACAATAGCTACAGAAAAGATCATTCTGGCCTAAGGTTTTTATTTGACTATTCTAGTTAAGCAATAGACCCCATGAGATGCTGACTCCCCAGCCCAGCTCAAAAGACTGAGGGCAGAAAAGGCATGTATCAATGAGAGCTGGGGGGGAAGGCTTTCCTGTTACACATATTTTGAACTTTTGACATTCTCTTCTCAGCTGTTTTATTGTCTAAAGGTTACAAATCAAAAAATCTGCAGGCACTCTATCTGATTTCTATGAATTAAAAATAAAAGTTGTCATGAGCTCTAAGTCATCAAGTATGCCATTTTGTTGAAACATTCTGAGAATTCAAAACAAAAACCCAATCTATTTTGAAAATATAGCTGATACTAACATTTCCCCAAAAGTACCAGGCCCCAACTGGCATTTTCCAATACAAATGCGTTCAGTGGAAAAGCTCCTGACCAGCTGACTGTGAGATTTCAGAACACTCACCAACCTCCAGCTGCCAAACTTTAAATTGCAAGGTACAAATCAGATAACAACTAGACAGAAAAGCACTGATGTTCTGCTCCATCAAATATGATTTGTAACGCAGGAGCCTAACTGGTTTTAGGACTTATGAGCCATCTGCAGCTATTCTGACCTACACAGCTGAAAAATCCAAGAAATCAATAAAATATACAGAGGAGAGTTTTAATGAGGAATGGATCTGTCATGCATGACACTGTAACTTCAACGAGCAATATAAAGAAATTCATTAATGAATCACTACTATACCAGTCTAGTGGAACCATATTTCCGCAGGGGTAATTAAGCTTTTGTGAAGGTCAACAACGAATGGCACTGTCTTCTGTGAATGCCTTTCTGGAGCGGACACATGATGTTCTGCCAGACAGATTCTCATGCTAGTATTCCACCAGACCAGTGAGCACACAGTATAAGAGGATTTACTTTTCAGAGGCCTGGCTAGTTTTGATAAAACGGCTCTCCTTGCTTTTAAAGGAAACAAAAAAAAAAAAAATACACTTAACATTTCAGGACATGATTCAGCAAGACATTTTCTTTGCAGCTTACCCTTTTGTAAAGCATGTGGATCTCCGGCAGGTGGGTTTAACAATGTCTAATAAGAAAGCATAGCGCAACAAGGACTTTGGTGGTATGAAATAGTGACTCATTTCTTCATTTCCCTCTTCCAAGAAAGTTTTAAGCATTTGAATAGAGGAATCATTGTCCTGATCATGTTTCCTTTCCATTTCTTCTACTGTTTCAAGTTTAAACAGAAAGGCCCCTTTTAGTAAACTCTTCTTGCTGCTGCAATTGGGACCAATGTGTGGATCCAGATTCTTCTCTTCAGAACACAAGGAAGAACAAGCTTCACCCACTTTGTCAGTGACTTTGTCCTTGAGTAAGTCTTCTAGATCCTTATCTGGGAATCTCGTCAATATCTAAGAACAAATTGTGAGAAAAAAAATGCATTTGATAAACAACTTTACAGCCAACTCTACAGTGAGTAAGAATTCTTCACAGATGCTCAGAATAAAGCAAGTAACTGTCTGATGTTATTTTTCATGAAGATTTAAAAAACACATTAGCACCAAGGTTTGCTGATCACCACCAGTGGTGTCAGGAACAACCACAAATAATTCCCTTTGAAGAAAGACTTTTCCAAGGGTGTGAAAAGGACAGCAGAATGAACTGTTTTCTAGCCCACTATCAGCCATTGTCCCACAACTGTTTAAACCCATCTAAGCCACTGGCATGCATTTCAGTACTTAGAAAACTCAGTATCCATGCTGAAAAAATACACAGAATTTAACTTTCCAGTTGATATCACTTATCCCTCTCTCCACTCATTAACACATACTACTAAACTGAAAATTCAACCCGCAATCTTCATGACACAAAGCAAATTCAAGTAACACTAACAGACTCACCTGACCAGGAGCTTGAAAGGAGAATGGTTCTTGGTGAAGCTTTGCAATTAGAAAGTATCGCAGCCTAGAATTGGGAATGCCAAGCTGTAAGCAAAATCCAAAAGTCCATGTGATAAAGAGACAAAAAGTGGTCTACAGTATCATACAAGTTATCTGCCATTATAGACAGTAACAGAACTGTTACACACTAATATATTCTACAATTTCAGAGGTACTGGTATTAACCGATAATACCTAAACACTTACAACTTCCAGAACTAGGTTTTGTCAAGGGAACAAGTGGGCAATTATTCTTTGTACCTATGCTTTTGACTTTGTAAATGAAGAGGAATGAAAACAAACTTTCATGAGAGGTAAGAAGAAAAAAATACATGCAGCACCATTTCTTGGGACAGGTAATACTTTTTTCTATAAAAAAGTAAAACGATGTCTCCTTGACTTTTTGAACAGATAACAACGAAACAAATGCACCGCAACTGGTTTTTAAGCTAACCTCTGTCAGCTTCTCTCAGATACATATAGCAGTTCACTGATTCCATTTAGTCTTGCACAATCTGAAATCTCCCACAACTCTTTTCAGTTGCCAGGGAAACCTGCAAACAAAGCTCCACCTCCCACAAATAACACAGTCACATTTTCTGTGCTGGGAAATCCACAGGCATCAGCACTTCTGAAGCAATGAGGCTCCTGCAGGGAAAACCACCTTCCTGGTCACACTATAAATTCATGCCTTCTTAAAAAATACCAAATGGTAGCACAGCAATATGGGACTAGACTCTGAACAATAACAGCAGTATGATTATGCCAGTATAATGTTGAGAAATCAGAAGTCACACCAGATAGCTTTCTCGTCCAAGAGTATGTTCAGTTCTGGCCATGATTCTCTCTTCTAATACAACAGATCATTTTCAAATGTCCTTGGGCGCAGTGCAGTCTGAACAGTTAAATGATACTGGAGCAATTTTTGTACTCACACAAGTTGGAGACAAGAGAAATTCTTGATATGTAAATCCGCATGTCGTTAGTGTTCGTAAAAGTTCAGTTCTGGCAGTGAAAACAATCAAAAAGCGATTACTCTCTTTATACAACCTTTAGACCCTTTTTTATCCTAAATGAAAACATATTAAATGCAACACCCTGGGTACCACGACATTCAGCACAATCAGTGAAAAACTGGACAAAGAATTTCAGATACGAAGTCATCCATTTCTGAACTTGAGGAGACAATATACAAAGTTCAGTGTTACTGTAGCAAAAAATTACTATTACACATTCACAGGTATCTCACGGGTATTTCAGTGCAAACATCGCTTCAAAAAATACCCCCTTTAGAAAAGTACTTAGAGTGTGTCCACATGGAAAATAACCAGAGCGCACAACATTCTTTTTATTGTGAATTATAAAGCAGGAGATTAAAACCACTACAAATAGCTCACTATTTCCCTCTGTCCACATGTATGTCATCAGCTAAGCCTAACAAAAGGGCCAACTCAAGGGATGACAAAAATTGGCAGCTTTGATAAGTGAGGTGCGACTTTATAAAGTATACCAAAATCTTCTTAAAAGAGACTTATCTTTTCTATTCCATGAAGATTGCACTAGGCTGGAACTAGAGCTGTGAGCTGCACCTGGCACTGTAAGTCACATTGCATCCCAGGTGCTGTTAAGAGAAAGAAGCATTCTGACAGGGGTGTTTTCTGAACTACAACCTGTTCCAAACACTGGCCAGCACCAAGGCATAGACTTGGGTCTACAGCAGCAGCCTGCACCTTTAACCAAGTGTCCAACTGTTCACAGCAGACTGCTGCACGCTTAGCCAGTAAGAGAGCTGAACATGCCTCCCAGCTGTCTGCCATATTCATTAAGGAGCACGATATGCACAGTGGCTGCTGTCTTGGTGCTTTAAGGAATGCTATAGAAAGATCCTACTCTACTCCAGCCAGAAATGAGAAGGAAGACCCCCATCCTGACTCCTACTTTGCCCACAAAAGAGGAGAATGCTCCTGCTGTCATTAGGTAACCTTATTGACAACTTCCCTCTTCCACATTTCAGACAAAGGTTTTATACAGTCTTCATACTATATATCTGGAAAGTTGGATGGTAACCCTGAACCAGTGGTAATCTACTATCAAGAAAGGTACTGAAGAAAGTCCCTATATTGTACTGTGATTGTAACACAAGACACCATGAGCTCCTGGTCAGGGATAAAACCTCAAAACCTGAATGCTGTATTTATTGTTATTTTTCTTTGAAAATTAGTATTTACCCTTTCTAAAGGACACAGGATCATCAAATAAAATCAATGGAGTCAAACTGTCATAAGATTTTATCTGCTTAGAGAAATAAATAGTTATTTATCAAATTCCTTTCACAATCCAAGATCTTCATCCCTAAACTAAAACAATACAGCCGCTATCTGTCCTATCTCACCTCATGTTGTTAACTTAAATTCTGGGATATAAAAATTACACCTTCCCCTTCTAAAGAAAAATGTCCTTTATAAACTAAAACCTGCATAAATTGGACTTTACCTTGCAGAAGAGGATTCAAATCCTTTAACATTTTCGAAAAGTATGTATTTTGGAAGCTTCTGAAGTCTACAAGGGGAAAAAAAATAGAGTATCACAAATCAGAGTAACAAGATATAAGCTACATTATATTCATTCACAGATTTGTTTAGCTACAAGAAAGATCAAAGTATTTCCACACCATGCTAGCTGTTAAAAGTTGTCATCCTTAAAGTATCTCAACTTTCAAGGTTGCCTAGCTGAAATAATTCCTGACTGAACGAAAAACATGGACTGCTGGTGATTACGAAACCCAACAAAACCCACTTATGTTCAGATGGACTGCTGTACCCTCCAGTACCCCATGCATGTACTTCTGAAAATGCTTACCACTGTTCATTTCCTAAAGTATAATCTTATTATTCAACAGACTGAGTTTGTAATAGGAAAGATAATTGTTTGGGGTGTTTAGCCATGGAACAGAAAACTTTTGTTTTAAAGTGCTTAAACCCAAAATCAATGTCAAAATGTCACATCAGCTTTAGTGATAATACATCAGAACCAGTATTCATCTAACTGCTTTCAGAAATACAACATGCTTAGAGGTCACACTGCAGATACTCTGTTTTCTACAGTTCACTTTTTTCATTTTGATGGGGGAAGGGAAAGGAGACACCTGAGGTTTACCAAGATCAGTGCAGTGGAAATTAGGCTCATTCCAAAACCAGCATATTAAATCTCTGGAGAAAGGAACATACTCAAACTGTACCAGTGATCATTCCAACAATTTAGAAGCACAGATGATTTAAGTCTCTGGGAACATTCCTCGACACTGAATAATTCCCTAGTAAAGCTAACGTAGACATAGTATCTCTGCACACACTGGGATCTGAAAACAAAACAGAATACAAATGCCACCACCAGCAAGTGACTTTGGACTTCCACTGGTACAAATCACAGCAGAATTTGTTTTAGCGTGTTCTTAACTACCACCAACTACAGACATTCACATGAATTAAGGAGATAAAACGTTTCACAAGAAACTGGGAAACGTACAAGATACTACATCAAATATAAAAATACTCAAAACAATACTGAAAAAAAAACAAACCAAAACAAAACCCCTAAACTGAAAAAAAGCAGCAGCAGCCAAATTCCCTGCAGAGGAATGAAGAACATATCCACTGGCATGCTTACCCACACATTATTGTCACCTACTTTAAAACTTATTTTTAAAGTCATGAATCCAGAACACAGCCTCAAATGCAAGAGCTCATGCAGGATCAGCAGGTCACAAGACAAGTAATCACTATACAAAGAGTGTGTTACGTACTTGGCAGGTATTAACACCACAAATGTGCCTGTAAAAGTAGAACTTTGACGTTTTAGCATTAGATTTCCTGGGTTATGGCTTGGACACAAAAACCAGGCAGTATCCAGACCATCTGGGTCAGACTCTGTTTGCTGGCTGAGTGCTCCAAGGATTTCCCAGGTCTTTCCAGATCCTGAAACTGTCCTTTCCAGATCTCTAGTATTTGTCTTCCCAGGCTATTCTTGAGCCTCATTTCGGCAACATTTCATTAGAAATGGCTGGAATAGCCACGGATCAGAAATCATATAGCTTCCATAAACTAAAAACTCATGTTGTACCAATTTAGACTGCAAAGTGGTAATTCCTATATTAAAAATTTCCTCTTTTTGGACTAAAATACTACATAGTCAATGTCTGGCAAACATGTCATATCCAAAAAATACACAAACACTATCTCATTAAAACACAAATATATTGGAACTGAGAAACTCTGCAGAAGCCACCATCTTGAACATATTACAGACATTCAAGCAACCTGCCCAAGGGAGATAAGAGACATCACAGGGTCTCATGGGGCATTGAGATAAAGTGCCACAGCCAAGCCCAGCTCCTTTGCATCATCATGATGGAAAATGTATGTTTGCAGTGTCTAAAGCTTTGGTTTTGAGAAAGAAAAGCTTCTGACCTTCATCCAGCCAAGTCCACAGCAACCAGGAAGCAACATTTCCACATTCATGCACAACAGCAATGTCCCCAGCCTCATTAACTGTGTCTCAGTTTAGCAGAAAAGAATGCTGAGGTCAGGATCCCCTTAAGGGTCAGGAAGGTACTATTATTCCATACTATTATATACTATATTATTATGAGAAAGATATAAATTATTAACTTACACACTATCTGCTGGTTTCAATTTTTCATTTTGAAAGGTCAGTCTAGAGGACTGACTTACATTTCCTGCTCCAGAAAAGACATCCTTCACAACTTTTGGATGCCCATATTACCTCCCTATTTTTGTGCCTCAGCCAGAGGACAGGGAGTAATAGTAATAATATTTCTTTTTACCTATTTATTGTCTAACTTGCAAGGCTGCAGAATCCATACTGTGTTCTGTTTTGTGTTTTCTGCCACAGATTTCTTAGGTGATCCCAGCCAAGACACTCAGCCCTTCTGTGTCTGTGTTGTGTATTTGCTGATGACAAGGGCAAAAAGGTAGTCCCATCTGATGGCTGCAAAAAAGTTGCTTCTAGAAGAAGGATGAAGACCGTTTTCTCCCAGGGTTAACAGCAGTTTGAAAGAAAGGATGTTATTGGTAAGGGTTTTCTTCAGTGCAGAAAGCGCTCAAAAAAGAAAAAAAACCCAAACACCAAAACCAGCCAACCAAAAAAACCCCAAACACAACCAAGAAAACCCCCCAAAAAACAGAGACAGGCAACCAAACCTCCTTTTCTCCTCCTCCAATTCTGAGAGCAAGATTAACCAATGAGACCCCAATGTTTATCTAGAGAACAGCTGTCCCAGTCTCCAGCAGACACAGGACTGCAGGTATGGTAAGTGTCTGCTGGACTGTAACTGACAGAAATTCTCAGGCTTATGCTAATTGGTACCCAATGAACATTTCAATCCAGAGGCAGAGATTTCTGCTGGATAAATCTCCCTGAGTAACTGCTTGCTCCACTTCCCCAGGAAAGGTTCTTAGAGTGCTTTGTATCTCTTCCCAAAAAGGACTACAAGCATTACAAGGCATAAGTAATACAAATAATTATGGCTATTAGGAACTGGGGTTTAACTGGGCAAAAATGACAGATCAATAGAAAGACAAAGGCATTGTTCAAGCAATGCAGGGTTATCTGAATTTCTTAGTATTACTATCAAAACAAGAGATTGTACTACAACCAAAAATACACAATCTGACCCAAGATATCTAAAAGTAGCACCAAAAAGACAGAATACAGTTGAAGAAAGAAAACAAATTTAAAAAAACTTTCAAATGCTACCTAGTCAAAAGGTGACTAAATGTTGAATTAGAGCTTTTTTTAACTTGGTATTTCAAATAATTTTCCTGTTTCCACAATGTCCATCAGCAAACTACTATACTACCTACTCCTGCCTCTAC
The DNA here is from genome assembly GCA_009867235.2 of Psittacus erithacus. NCBI lineage: Eukaryota > Metazoa > Chordata > Aves > Psittaciformes > Psittacidae > Psittacus > Psittacus erithacus. The sequence continues at coordinate 13,635 of WYDI02032778.1, forward strand.
ATAAAGTCAGTGCAAGTTTGATGTTGAAAGGAAAATAACTCACTTTCTTAATTTATGATTGTCCTGGGTTCAGCTAAGCTTAAACCACGACGATGATATAGCCACAGCTTAAACAGAAACACAGTAAAAAGCAAACCAAACAAATGAAAACATATACAGTATCTATGTGATGATAATGGCAATAGTAAAATACAAGTATTATAAGTTCATGTGAAAACAAACAAGTAATACAACACAATACTAGCTGTACCCTTGTAAAATGTTATAGATGACTTGTCTTACTGAAATATAAAAGACCTACTTAGTTACTACAAAGACCTTAAGAACTGGGGCAGAAGTCCATTCATACCTTGGGAGAATATCAAGGATATAGAGAAAGCTTTTTGTCCGTGGATCGGATATATCACCTTGCAGGCCAATTCTAAGAAAGAATCAAGAAACAACTGTGTATTACTCAGAGCAGACTGACACTTGACTTGCCTTTTTCTAAGGAATGCTGACACATATTGCTTTCAGTTTCAAAAAGGGACTCTGCAAAAGCATCATGTACACACATAGAGAAGCTGCTCACAGAGGCAGGGTCCCAAGGAATGCTCTAAGCAATGAAAAGCCTGCCCCTGGAGTCCATCAGCTCACAGGGAGGTTAAAATTGAAGTATTTAGTAAGGAAACCCACTCCCCAATATGCAAAATGTTCAGCATTCTGATCTTGTCCAGCAAACCCTTTGAACATACTTGGATCTGAAAGAACAAAAGAACTCCACTGGGTTCCTGGGAATACCCTGCTATTTTACATCAAATATACTAAATGATTTCTATGACTTAAAGCCTTAGCGCTCACCGTTTTGCAGGACTGAGCCCCTTGTGAGCAACTTCGTAAACAATTTTGTAACATCAAACTGGACAGTGTAGGTTATAAAAATGATGACATAATAGAATGACTCCAGGCCTGTGTTCCCTAACTTATACTTGCATTAACTCTTGAAGAAGAAGAAAGCCTTGGTAGAAGAGCCTCAGCATGTTTTTAAATTAGACATACACAGATTTTTCTTTTCACAGTACTAGCTTTTTTTTTAAAGAAGGAAATTATTCCTATATATATCATAGGTTTGCAAAAATACATTTTTACAGATGAGCAGTACTTTGGAGAGATTTCTTTTTGATCTCAAAGCACTCAGATGCACTTTCTTACACAAGCAATTTCATCACTATACACAGACTTTTTCAAAAAGCTACTTCTTTTCATGAGTATAGTTACTTGAATCTTACCTCCACTGGTCACTGCTGTCAAATGATATGAATTTGAAACCAATCTGACAAATAACCTCTAAGTAAGTTCAGTTCTTAATCAAGAAGATATTTCTCTACATTAGCCACAAAATCATTTTAAAGCCATTATTACCCTCCTAGTCTTGGCTAAAATAGGAATATTCCTCAGAATAAACTATTTGTGTGCATGTGCACTTTTCAAAGTATAAAAACAGATTACAAGAAATGTGATCAATAATTAAGATTCACATTTCAGCATTTCTCTCACTTCAGTAAACATCTCAGTGAACAGAGCTGCAACATTTTTGCTTAGGAAGAGAAAGATACACAGATGAACCACACATAGCATCACTCTTGAAAATATTTCTCCTTTAACAGTACATACATCTACCTTGTAAATGGCTGACAGGGAGGACTCATCAAAATCATATCAAAACATAATCTGTCAAATTCTTTCAGTGTTATGCCCTGAATAAGGAAAAAAATAGAAGAATGTTGAGTGTTGTAAACGATATGAAACTCTCAAGTCATCTTTCCGATGAAACTATTACTCTTACTCCCATTATATGCTTCATCAGCAAAAAAAAAAATTAAGCTCATCTCCCATTTGACCTAATAATATAAATCTTTTCTACCTTGGCAAATCATACAATGCAAATCTGCATTAATTGCTTTGAATATGAACCAAAACCACTAAGGGTGTTAGCATCTATACATAAACTTGAGGTTTTCATATACCCATTCTTTCAGAAGAGGTGTGTAGTGATTCTTTCAGTAGATCACACTGAAATATTAATTAGTTATGTCTCCCCATCCCCCCTCCAAATAAAGTATCATTCTTCAGATATGAAGCCTTTGTACATCAAAAACAGTATTAATATATTCAAAACAGGTAAAAAAAAAGTTACATCTTCTCAAAAGACAATATCTGAACAGGAAAGAATCTCAAGTGTTAAACATCATTTTTACAGGTCCAAACTGTGGGGTTTTAACTCTTAGGAGCTCACTACCACATATCCTGTGAAGTTTACTCCATTCTAGTTTTTGCCCAGTAAAAATCCCTCAAAGATACCATATAGCTAAAAGCTCTACTCTTAAAAAGTATGTCTGTCCAGAGAAGAAAGGCCTGTGGCATGAATTAATTACATAGTTAGAAGTTTCTCTCGACTAAATTTTAACCAAGACTAGAAGGACAACATATTAAGGGGCCAAGGACAGAAGGATAATGATCAAGTAACTATAAGCTGGACAGAGAAATTACTGCCTTATATATTTTGAGGGATACATATATAGCAAATGTAACATAACAGCCCACAAAGTAGAGAAAAGCTGACTTTTTTTGTTTGGTTTTTTTCAAATAAATTTAAAGATCTTACTGACTGTATTTTGCACTTATCTACTGTAAGAAGACATGGTCAAGCATTCTTCTTTCCCCATATAAAACTAAACTGTCATTTACAGTGTTATTACTGAGTGCTGAATAAGCACTTGACCTTTAGCCACCTATTTAAGTATTACATAAGCTGGTGTCTTAAATATCTTTGTCATGTTGCAAAACTCAAAGAAGATCAAGAAGCGTAAAATAATTTCTAACTAAACCCAGGGAAAAACACCATGCCTAACTTGCTCCTCAACTATTAAAACAGAGTCCAATTTTACCTAGAGTCTTCTTCAAATAATCTGGACAAGGGAGAGAACTCCTAAAACATTTGATCCATTGACCCCACAAAAAAATGCAAGACTGTCCCATCCAGTATATTTTCTTGTGTTTTACTGAGCTCAACTACAACTACAAAACAAAGCCATGCCTCCGAGTAATTTTATTAAATTCTTTCAAAATACATGAAAATATTTTCTTTTAATCTAAAAGTATGATTTTTGTCATTCCTGTATTGGTGATAAACATTCCTCTTGATATTCACATAAACTTCCTTAATACAGCAGTCAAGACTTTCAGGAAAAGACTTCAGCGTGAGTATCCCTTTAACTTTGACAAAGAACCATGGCACAAGAAATCAAAGTTATTGTAAAATTGATATATTCATAACAACATAAACTAAATATTTATGTTTCTTTTATTACCAATAAGAACAGGGATGAGAACTTACTACTACAAATGCCAGACCAGAGTGAAAAGTACATTCACCACTCACCTCAATTGTCTTTGCCCATAATGGTGTGCTGGGAAAGTTGTGCTTATAAACTTCATTGGCAAGAGTGTTCACATCAACAGCAGCAACAACTTCTGCAGATGCACAGCTTTCTAAAATTAAAAAAAGAACTTGAAAACTGCAGCCACTTTTTGCTATTCTTGGAAAAATGCGTTTGTTCAGGTGCATTGCAGCTATGCTTAAAAATAAAAGGGAAGTTATATCGCCAAACTCTGCTGTGCTGCCTTTAATTATATGAAAAATATACTGTGTTTCTAATCATATGGCAAATACTTCCTTATATATATACCAAAATGGGAGCTAACTGTGCCCTTTATAATTTCTAGGTACAGCCATACATAAACCCCAAACAGGGTGCATCTTCACAACTTTCCCTCCTGCACCCACCCAGCTGGTCTCTGTGGCCATCAAGATCCTCAGCTATACAAATACAGTCAAACTGCTGAGCCCCCCGCCACTGCCTGAAGCTCTCCAGCTACTGACAACTTATAGAAACTGTGTTATTTCAGCAATATTCTACTTCTCACTGTGAAAAAAAAATGGCATCAATAAATATGTCTGAAGTACATCTACTCTTGCAATATAACTTTAAGAAGCTGCCTGAAATCAACTGTGCTTATGTTCAAGTAAAACCTCAGGCTTTGAACAAAACTGCTACCTCCTTTGAGTTCAAGGTAGCCAAAACACCAAACGCCTTGAAGGACATTCGGCAGCTCCTCTTCTCTAGACTCAAAAGAAGTACATTTGGACACTTAGAGGCAGAGTTGAAAAGAAGAGAACACAGTGTAACAAGTCTACCCACAGATAAACTCCTGAAAGAAAAATACACTAAAAAGAATGTAAACAAGCAATGGTTAATTTATAGAGTAACAGAACAATAGTTTCTGTAGAAGCTAAAGACATAAAAGGAACAGTGTTTAATCCACTGCTTATCATGTCGTTATTAGTAATAAATAGTGTGACAATACCTTCACCGATGCTTTTTATTCAGGAAGATAGGCTGTGATCACTGTTATAGCCACAGGCAGAAAACAAGTGACTGTACTTCCTGATACACAAGACCAGTTTCAGCCACCAGGAAATTTAGATTATGGTCACATTACAAAGCCACAGATGAAACTCGGGTGATTTATAAATTATGTTTGAAAACCAAAAGAAACAAGGCAAACAGTCATATGCCTTTGAGAAGTCTCACAACATGCTCAAGTAACACATTAACAAATGACCTCATGAGACATCTTATGAACTGCGGCTATTCAGCTAATTATTTACAGTTTGAGAGGATGAAAAAACAACTGTGGTGTTGCTAGTGAATTTAATTTTAAGTGATGCGGTTATCACCCATCTACTATCTTTCAGGTTTTCAAGGCTATCTTATTCAAACCAAGATGACAGAGATCTGGCTATTGGTAAAATTGTGGCACACATTTTAACAAAGACCAGCCTGGTCCTCCTGAGCTTACTTGATGTAATAGAGGACAAAAAGGAGTTTCACAAGAAAAAGACTTATACACAACCAGCTACTCAATAAGGTCAACATACAAATCATTATTCGCAGTTACTGTCTTGACTTTTTGATTATAAACTGTAACTGAAGTATTAAACACAGGTGTATCCATGAGGACAAGAATGACACCTGAGATTACAGAACAGGTATATTAACACTGACACCTAGCGTGAAGAGAACGTCACCTTAGCAGGTTGACTGTCTCAATTTACAAGCATATTCAAGAACCAACACCTTCATCTTCCTAAAACAAAGCTGTAGCACCTAATAGAAACAAACCTCAAATACTGTTTAAGAGACTGCTTTTCTCATTTATTCTTTCAGTTCTTAAAACATACAGTCCTGACAAGTTGATCCTTACTACGTGTTCCAGGCATTCCAAAAGTAAAAACAAAAATAAAGAACCTCAAATTATTATGTAAAATAACACATAGTTTAAAAACGACAACTGGAAAGGCAGGGAGTGTACTTTTTCTCACAACTCAAGATTCAGATGCTCAGCCTTTTTACTAACATCAATCCCATCTCCCCCTGCATACAAACAACAAAAGAAAGAAGTACTGGAGATTTGCATCAAGGGATTTCACAGGCCTCAATGCCTGGAAGTACTGAAAGCAAGCATGTAGCTAACAGCCATTTATTGAATCCCTTGCAATACAATGCTCAGTCTAAATCACAGATGTTAACCAGCATGTAAAAGGGACAGGAACTTTTCCTGAACTATTCCATCCAACATCCTCTCTTCCCAATTCAAAGATCTGATAACTTTTTCAAAGCTTTTCGCTCAAAAACTGTGGCTCACTTGGGAGTTCCTGTTACAGAACAGACTCCCTCTAACAGCTGATTAAGCTCATTTGTGCGGAAATACCCTGGAAACGCATGAAGGAGCTCGAGCAGACAAGCAGATCTCATACATCCAACCTCACAAAGAAAAGCTTGTGTAAATTTCAAACAATGTTAAAATGAAACATTTTTAAAGAACTTCTTCTGAAATTTACACAACTTTGATATCAAACTCTAATATTTGATTTTGCTAAAGCAATCACCTCTAGCACTTGAAAATGACTGTAGGAATGTATCATTAAAAAAGACTAAAAAACAACAGAATCAAGACCATATTTAACTATTGCCACTAACAAAAGGCACAAAAGCAGCTAATAAATATGAAAATGCCCCTGAATTGCTGACTTAGTGAGGTTAAACCAATTCCCCAGAATACACAGCAGAAGAAACAGCCACAGCTCTGCAGACTTTTTTTTTTTCCTCAGAAAAACTATGTCAATTTTTCAAAACAAAGCCTCTTAAGAGAATTAAAACTCTGCACTACATTACCTGTGTTTAATTAAATTAAACAATCTAATGTTATGCAGACTAAGGAAAAACTAACATACATTTTTCTAAGTGAAACTAAGTAGCTGCTGGGATACTTGATTTACAATATTCCTCAACACCACCAAGACTTCACATTTCTGAATGAGATGTTGTAGCTCAAACGGAAGCTACAGACATGATGGGGAAGTTAGTGAGGGAGGCATTAGGACTTATTTTTAGACAGACTAAATTGTAGTAACCTCTCTTGGCTGAAAGCAGGTGAACTCAAATTTGTATCATCCTATTAACAAAGTATGATTCTGCACTTGAGGCTTAAAACCACTAGGATCCACACAGAAGAAACTCTTTTACTGTTATTTAAATTGCCTAAGAGGCAGCAATCAAACTTTGGGTCCCAATTTTCTATTTCATTGTACACACAATGCTTATGAACCATTTTAGCCACGTAGCAGTCACTCAAGTGAAAGGGATGCTGCTGTAATGATTGTAAGGTGTGGCATTTGAAACAAAGGAAAACAGGATACATCCATTAGCTTTCTGATTTGGAAAAAGAAAACCAAACCCAAAGGGTTTCATCTTTAAACGCCAAAAATAAAATTTCTTACACTACAGTATCTGTCTTTTTCCACTTCAGAATCAATTCCTTTACTATGTGTTTCTGGCAGACCTTAAAATTAACATAGATCTGTTTATATTCACCAATGTACTTTTGTAGTAGAATCATCAATGTCAACAGAGTACATGAAACACACAGTGTTACACCAAGGGCGCAGTCGGGCAGATCTCAGCATATTGGAAAATCAGAACCATAATCTTTTCTATCAGGTATATGGAAACAGATGGAAAAGGGAAGATTAGTCCCATGTTTTCTTAGTCCTATTTCCTTTTAAAACATAGAAAAGATTTTATTTCTGAGTTGTCAGCTCTAAGATGAAATGATTAGGCTGAACTGCCCATGGCTACAGCCAACACAACTATCACTGATAGCTGCTTCCTGTAGGATACTTAGCAACTTTTTTCACTGGTCTATTTGTACAGGATTTGTTCATGGTCAGCTACATAAATGACACAAATATACATGTCAGCACAACTGGCACCATCCTGTACTACAGGTGTCTGTATTTTAGAGAACAATTACAGCAAAATGAGTTCAGGTGTAAAAACCTGCTTAAACCAGCCATATCTTTGCTTTGCATTGTGCCGAATCCCAAAGCTGCTTGACAGTTTTGTCTCCTTGCCTCTCCTCCTAAGAGAGCTATGCCCTGTGTAATTTCAAAAACCACTTTATTATGCTGGGCAAGCCACAGAGATAATGAAATAAAATCAATAAACACAGATGACAGAGTACAAGAGACTCAAATCCTTACTCCGTAAAATTGAAACACAACAATTGCAGAGGAAAAATGCCACCAACTTCATCACTGCAAAATTGCAGTACTTTTTAAAAGATGTCCTTTCATGTTTTATGCACAGAGACTTTTTTCAGTGACCTGGCAGATTACAAATGCTTGCGGCAAAGACCTGGAACCCATTTTTCACGGGAATACTGCCTAAATTAATAAGCCAGTTTAAGTTTGTTTTGGTTGGGAATGAGGTAGAGCAGGCTGTTTGTTTCATGGGAAGTTGCTAAGGAAATGAATTTGTAGCCATAGGCTTTCTAAAACTAAACCACTATATTTCATTGCAGAAACTCTGCACTTGATATATAAAGAATACATTCATGCACATATATATATGAAGTATTGTATATTTAGACATATATGATCTAAACTTCAACCTTTATAGTCTAACAAACTTTAGGGCACAGGGTGGAAGAAGGAAGAAATGAACTCCCATCTGCTTCAGTCTTTCAAGAGCGCGAATATGAAAAGACAAGCTGACTTCTGATTTTAATCAAGCTCAACTTTCTAAATGATATCTTTTTACATATCTAAAGTTCAAAATTCTACATATATTTAATTATCTATGATTAAAATATCAACACAGAGCTAGACAATGCCCAAGATTTGCCTTCTTCACTTCTGAAGTGAAACCTAATTCAAGAACAGCCTTCTTTTTCCCCTCAAACAGAACCTGATTCAGCTATGCACCAGTAACTTCTACGTACTGTTACTAAAGAAGTACTTGTAAGAGAGTAAAAGCTTCCATGAATTTATCAAAATTTAATTATTTCTTACTGCGGGCAAGGACAATCTCTAAAACCAACTGCATACTACTTGGTGCCAAATGCATTCTACTGTAATGACAGCTGCCAAAACAATGAACATCCTCATTCTGCAAGCATAAGTACACATGCTACCCTAAATAAAGTTTATGAAAGATCACAGCCAAAAAGGGCTTCCAGGTAGAAATCAGTGTCAGATTTCCTCGAAAACACCTATTTGCCAACTGAAAACACTGCCAATTTCACAGAAAAGCAGAAGGCTGGACTACCTCTGTTAAATACAACTGGCCACAAAACTGGCTATATGACACAGCCAGGAACCAAAACTGAGCCAGAACTTGCCAAAGCTGCAGAATGCCTTTTGTAGAACAAGTAGCTTTCCTGGGGAGCTGCCACTTAAGTATTCCATGCTCTCTCTTTTCTACATGTTCCTATTTTTCTTGGCTATACAGATTCACCAGAAACCATACCAGGAAAATAAAGTATTATACGTAATCTTCATCTCTCATGTACCTGCTTTATGAAAGCACTGGAAAAATGGAAGGCTTTCTTTCATGCTTCCTACTTATATGGCAAAAAAAAAAAATAAATAAAAAACAAAACCCTTCTATATTTCCATACTTGACTTAAATGGAAGATGCCAAACAATCTGCCATTTGCTAAATGATAAAAAACCCCCATTTTTTTAGACGTTTCCAAACATCATGGTTTCACATCCACATACAGGCCAAAAACATATAAGAAACCCTATTATTAAAGTAGTTACAGAGGAACATTGACTTTTTTCTGTCCCATTTCCACATAAAAGCAAACACTTAAATCCCCCATGACTTCACTTTGTTCCTGTAGAAACTGTGTAAGAAAACTGAATCCAGATGTCTATGAGACTTAAAAAGTGAAAACAGCAGAAAGGATCAAAATGCCTGACTAGCTCAGTATTATTGAATGCAATACAATTCTTCAAAACCAGTTTTGTATGAAGATTTGTCATTAAATGCTTAACTTGGTGCAAACTGCATAGAATCCTTTTTATTCAAATGGCCTGATCATTAGTTTCAGCAACACCCAAAACAAGATTTTTATCTAGAAGTGTATGGTCTGGAATTTTTCCAAGACAACACAATGCCTATGGGCTGAGTTCTCATACGCTTCCCAGAAAAATAAGCACCCAGATTTGAAAAGAAGTTATACCAACTGTAATGTAAACAGCATTGTATTTATCCACATTGCAAATTTAAATTGGTATTTAACCATTTAGTACTATATACGGCCATTTACAGAGGTAACAATTTGTCTCTTCTTATACACAATCCCTTCATCTGCTTTGGCTGGTGCCACTACAAAAGAATCTTAGTCTCACTATTCATATTTATTGTAATTTCTTCAGTCAAAAGTAAGCCCAGAAGAACAGAAATTACAACATGCACTAACACTGATGCAGTTGTGTTCAGCAAGTTCAGAAACTGTAAGCTTGGAAATAAATTTACCCTTTCAGGAAATAATATAAGGGTTCTGGTTAATTCCTTCACCCTACAAACTGCACAAAGGTGATACATGATCTCAAGCCTTCATGTGCACAGTAACTATACACTGGAGCATCACTCAATCAGTGTATCTTTTAGATACAAGTTTACAGTATCTAATAATCTTCTAAGGCTGCATTCTCAATATTCCTATCCTTATAAGTATTTGTTGCATTGCAGATGACACCTTCTTAAGCAGCCATAAACACGATATTATATTTGACATTACAATTTGCCAACTATTGCAGCACATTATCAAACATCTATTATAACGTTAAGATCATAGCTAGATAATATTCAGTGAAGATTTGCCACATACATACCCACACAAGTCCTGTTTTGGCCAGGACAAACAGCGGAGTGAAGGACCAAGGTGTAGGCTAAGTTTCTGGAACCAGTCTACTTTCTATGAAAATAGGGAAATTGCCAATAAAACACAGATAGTTCCCCATCACTTCAGAAACGAGACTACTAGAAAAGCAGAGTATTACCATTACAGCTATATACAGTATATATAATGTATAACACCCTCTTCTCACTCCACAAAAACTCCAAAATCTGTAGCTCCATACAAAGGTAAAGTTAGCTCTCAATATTCTGTCTCTGCAAATAAGGATGCATTTTCAGATGCATCCTTACAACAAGTGATTAGGATTATTTACAATAACAATGCTGGCACCTATTTTGGTATGTTGTGTATATTTATATATTATAAATACATAAAATATTTACACACACTCAAGCAAAAAACTGATAGTAGAAAAAATGCTTCATTGCCAATTTTATACATTAAGTAAATACATGATGCTAAACAGATTCTACTCTGTAAGCATAACCTTTTAACATTGCACAGTTCCCTGGAAAAAATAACAAAATAAGGTGAGTTTTCACCTGATGTTTTTATGCCAATGCTGTCTTTTGTAGAGTCTAATAGAAGGGCTGCTAACGCTTATGAAGGCTGAAGTATTTGAAGGACTGTACTTACAGTTAAAATTATTGTGGTGATTCTCGTAAATTATACAAATGTGTGTTGAAACCTGGACTTCAAAGTAGCAAGGCCCAGGGTACTTTACAAAGGAAATCAATACCCCTGGCTCAATTTTTTATGTGAAGAAGCCAGGTCACAGAGAGGCTACAAGACTTGCTGAAGGCTACCTAAGCCATACTTTTAACAGTTCAGAAAACTGAACTCCAGGGTTCCTCGTACCAGATCAGTCACCTGGGCACACAGTCTAGCATGAACTCTCTATACCGGTTCAAACTCCATATTCAGTTTCCCAATTTACAGAATGTTATACCAACCTCATATGGTCAGGCTCACACTAAATCGTGTATCAGCTGTTTACTTAACCAAATATCATGAAAACCAGGTCCATCTGCCATGTCTACAGGATACCCTGGCTAATTTGATTGCCATCCTGTGCATCTCCATGATGCTAACCCCATTTGCAGAAGGACTGCCCGAGTGTAAGACAGAGTATGCATTAATGAACACAAAACCACACCCTTACCTAGAAGCAGCTGGATCCCTGACTTCCATCCCAGTATGCGCCTGAGTACCTAAGGCCCCCCAGCAGGCTTCAGATGGTTTTGGGCACTGCTCAGTTTACAGCCACAGACCCCCAACACAAACATATCACTAGCCAAAACCCAGTTACACATCTCCCTTACAACTAGCCTCCACACAGCCCCCGACAGCAGGCCTGTGAGGCAGCACCAACCCCACTGCCATCAGATCACTTCCCTACCCCTGCAACGGGAGCTTGCGTCTCCGGGCCCTGGGCCAGCCACCCGCTCCACAACTTCCTTCCACATGGTGCGTCTGCAAGACGGTGGGGGAGAAGCGATACGCTGGGCTGGGGAAGAGGCAGCGGGCGGAGGGGGGCCTTCTTTAGCACACACGCACACACACACCCCCCCACACACACACAGCCCCGAGAAGACGGCGCCCTCCAAAGCCTCGCCTCGGGGGGTGAGATGCCACCGAAAAGATGGAGCCGAAGGAGGCAGAGGCGCACGGCGGGGCTGTGGCAGCAGTGAGCACCAAAGGACGCGCTGGCGGCGGGCGCTCGCTGGTACCTTTCAGGGCCTGATGCATCCCCCCGATGCCACTGTAGAGCTCCAGCACCCGCAGCGGCGCCATTCTCCGGCAGCCGGCGCCCGGCCGGGCCCTCCCCACGGCTTCCCGGAGTGCCGCCCGCCCGTTCCGCTGCTCTTTCGTTCCCACCTGTCTGCTCATCCTCCTCAGGACCGACAACACTCACCCACTCTGCGGCCCCGAAGCAGCGGCTAAATTCGGCTTTACTAATTGCTCGTTAAACCCCAGAGTGGGTTTAGACCCGAAGACTGAACCACCCCCTGGTTTAAATGGCTCTGATGCCCCCTGAGGTGTCTGTGGGGTTGATGCTTACCAACGGCTCTAACATTCTGGGAGCGAGGGCTGAGGAGAAGGACCTGCTCTCTGCCCTGAGTCCTTTGCAGTCAAGGGCTCCTTTTAGACAGCAATGAAATTCCCCGCCCCACTGCCCTTCCTCAGGCCCTGCATTACCAGTGGAGGCCAAACCCGATGATCAGTGCAGCACCAAAGGGCAGGCTGGAGCCTGAAACAGATTGGTGTGGCTTCTACCTGGCCGGGACACACGAGAGAAGAGGGAACACAGGGCAGCAAAAGGGCCTTACCCACTTGCGGGGCTGTGTGTGCTGTCCAGCTGGTGCAAATGGCCCTCAGCAGTTTTATGTGTTTAATCATTTCGTCATTTCAGCGTGCAGTGATGTTTTTGAGAAGCCATTTCAAAGCCCGCACCACTGGTGGAACAGGAAGGAAGGAAATAACTGATGAAACAGTTCTCATTTGCCCCAACACAACGAAATTGCTGTTGCTACATTGAAAAGGAAGAGACGACTCCCGGACATTGTTGCCCGTGAAAAGTAGTTTGTTTTTAAAACAAATGTTAGACAGATGCATTTACATATATATATACAGTAACCAGAGTATCTTGCACACTATTAAGACGGTTGCCCACCACATGCAAGTAGACACTCACCTATGCCTCAGTTTGCAGATTTAGATTGTAAAGTGAAGATGAAACATTAAAAAAAAAGGGAGAGAAAATAAAAAAAAACCCTGCATGTGTTTTTGTAATTGTTTCTGGAGTTAATCATATTTCTGTGGACCCATTTAGAAACCTGTCAGAAATAAGGTAGATTTGAGAAATGTTTTCCTTAGGAGCTGCCTTATACACCCCGTCATAGTAGCTCCTACCTCTTTCAGTGGGGGGAAAATTTTTAGGTGAAACTGGAGGGCAAAATAGAGAGAAACCTGCTGTCTTTTAACACACTTCTCCAGAATATGGAATACATCAACTGCAAAAAACAGTGGAATTAGAAATAAAGTTGAAAAGTAAGAATATTAGTCCTTGCCAGCTTGTTCAAAACAGTTCTGTCATTCACCAGTGGATCACCATCAGTCTGGAGCTGCTGCTTTATTTGTCAGTGATGGAAGTAAGCAGGTGACTTAAAACAAGAGGTCCAAGGTCTACTGCTAGAATTTCTGGAAGGAGGCGCAGCAGCCAAGGTACCAGAGGAGAGCAGCACGCATTGCAAACAGTGGTGGAGCAGACTGCCTGCAGAAATGGCTGATAGAGAACTGAGAAAGGTGGATGAATTCATGGCGTAACAAAACCACGAATGTGCCAGGTGGAGGAAACAGTCATGGACAAAGACAGTGATGGCTCTGAAGAAGAGGGTTCAAGATGATAAAGGTAGCTACAAAAATCAGAGTTATCAGTGGAGAAGATACACTTCTGTAGGACCCCTTCAAAATGTAGATGCAAAGTGAAGGGAAAGAAAAAGGCAGCTTTTCAACTACTTAGCTTAGTAAAGTGATGAATGTGTTTGAGCTCCTTCATGACTATACAGCAGAGCAGTGCTAGATACTGTGATGAGTGGGAGCTGTAGGCAGCAGGGAGTAGTTAATTTTCTGGGAGCTGCTCAGTACTTGGCACAGTTAAAGCTACAGAGGAGCAATACTTCCCTGTGTGAGACAGGAAGACATAGCTGAGCTCTGTTTTTCCTTCTTGTTTCCCTGCCTCCAAGGTTCACACTTGAGAAAGGTGGAGTCCATGGAGAAAGTAGCGGAGATGCCTGTACTGTACTGGTAGCAGTAGAACATTCCTTGCTCAGGGGAAATCCTCCACCTACCTCCTCAACCAGTCAACTGGAGAAGCTGATCAACACGCCTCCGCACTGGCCACAGTGAAATTCGTAACCTAGGTTGGGATTTTATTGGCTGCTTTTTGCGAAGAATGGGAAAAAACCAAAATTTCCCTAGTGCTCATTTTTAAACAACTGCCAGTGTTCAGTTTTATAATTATGTATAACTGTGCCTGCCCTAACGTGGTTCTTATTATTAATTGCTGCAAAAAGGACCAAAATGAAAACTTTACAGTTACTTTTAGTGCTATTCCCTTTCTAAATGTAAAGACAGCATAATATTAATAATCATACTTTTTGGATCAGACCTTATATAATAGTATTAAAGCTATGCTGCTTGTTTCAGAGACGGGGGCAATGGCTGATAAATGCTGAGATCCATGGCCAATGGCAACTTGTATCTTTCTTCTTACAGAAAAGGCAAATGGTCACAGAGGATGAGCCCTGTGAAAATGGTTGCTCATACTTAGAAAATCTTGCTAACACTTGCTGTCACTGACGCAGTGCAGCCTAAATTGTTGCTCACTCTTTGTCTTGTGACCCCAAAGCAGTCACTTCTGCAAGATTTCCCAGCTGGATCTTCATGACTTGACTTAATGAAATTTGGATATTGTGACAGCTTCTTCTTTCTCCACTCCATGCATATAGGATGAATAATATTCCTGTAAATCTAAATGAATGTTTCATTTGAATAACGGAGGAGATTAATATAACAGAGCTGAATGTCCATCTCAGAACTGTTACATTTTTTAGGACACAGGTATGGGCTGTTTCTGTCTGAGTTACGGCTCAACAGTATGGCTGGCTTTAGATAACTATTGATAGGCTTTACTAAAAAGATCTTATTTTACTCTGAATGAGCATATCTATAGAACTATGATAATGCATTGATGAAGCAGCTATTTTCTTGACTGCAATATATTTATAGTAAAAGATATTTTAAGCAAACTGATTATTTGACATTTTTAAAGCATGTGATATCAGCATGTTGAAAACTCCTGCCTCCTAGCAACTAGCAGCATTTCCTCACTGTAGGAGTTTCCAAACTTTGCCCACATCTCCGATGAGGGGTATGATACAGGTAATCATGCTAGATCTGAAACTGTTGCCCTGGTAACTAATAAACACAGCCAGTGAAACAGCTACATGTGGTAAGAGGAACACGCAAACAAAACCACTGCAGTATTTTCTCTTCTTAAAATGCTTTAGGAGTGTTAAAAATGTTACAGTTCATAAATGCTGCCAAAAAAATCTCAGAAACATGCAAAAAACACTGCCTTAAGATTCTGTATTGTACTTGGCAACTGAAAAATAAAATTACAAACTGTGACTGGACCATATACTCTTGTCCTCAAAGTGAGAAGAAAATATTTTCACTGTGGTATTTTGATAATTCACACCAGCAACAAACACATACAACAAACATGCACAAAACATTTTATAGGCATCTCAGGCCTTCTGCTGTTACACGTAACTCCTCTCCCTGCCCTCCCATCTGCAGCAGGACAGAGACTAACATGGCCAGGAAGGCCTCTGCCTGCCCCGAGCTGTAAGCAGGAGGTTGCCAGTCACGGGGTTTTATTGATGCCACAATAATGCAGCAGTACAAATTGCTTGAAGTTTCCTTTGACTGTAACCCCTCAACATAAGAGGGTAGATAATGGCAGCTAGTAGACCTGTAGCTGTGAAGTGTTTGTGAGCATCTGCTCTATATTCAGAAAACGGAGATATACACCAGATGTTAAAAGTGCATTCACAGTGATCAGCCAAAACTTCCTTTGAGGCAAATATAACTGGTAATGGATGAACAGTGCTTCTTGTGTCTGACTGTCCAGTATAACCTACTAAACACCTAAGTGAGGATCAGGAAGAGTATTCAGATATCTCAGCTGCCTAAAAAAGAAGCTCATGTTCTGGGTCAGAAATCACTGTGGCTAGGAAAGAATGTGAGGCATGTAATGCAATTGTTGAATTGAAAAAAAATCACTGAGAATGTCTAGCATAAATTATTGTTTCCATAACCATTGGCACAGTAGGCTACTAATAAAACTGAAAACCTTTTGTGGCTTATCAAAATTGTACTAGATATAATGTCTTAGGAGGGAATTTATCAGACTTGGTTTCTGCTGAAGTGATGCTCAGTAAAGGTAGCTGTTAGCCACATTTCTGGGAAGCCTGCTGGGCCGTGCGAGTATGGCTACCAAAGGCTGCAATTTTCGTTTATAACACCACGCATCTGCAAGACTAGAAGTGAAATCCACATCAAACGGGTTGTTAGCCTCTCCCAACGCATTTCTAAGAACTCTATACAGGGGAAATTTATCTAGCTGAAATTATTTGGAAAAGTCATCAGACACAAACATTTTTAACCTTTGTCTTTTCAAATACATTAATCTCTTCATCTGGGTATTTTATTTGCAGGTTCCGGAGCTATGCATATACCCTATAGGGAATAAGGAACAAAAAGACATTGCTTCTGTAATTAAATCTTCACTGTTCTGGTTTAAATAAGTTTAAATCTAAATAAATCTGTCCTGTTTGTTATGTTTGGCTTGCAGCAATCACCCTGGCTGGATGAAGCCCATATGTTTATATAATGTTATGACTTTCTTGTTGCACTCAAACATTCCAGTGCTTGACCAAAAAAACCCCAAAAAGGATAAAAAAAGGCTAGTAACAAAAAACTAAGCTAAACTAAACTAAACTAAAATAGTAAAACCTTCACTGGACTGACAAGACAGACTCTAAGCTGTATAAGGCCCACTGCAGTCAGTCAGAAGATTACTGCTGCAATGAATGTGTTTTGAATCAGACCCCTGAAGGGTCACAGGAGATGGGTGACAGCAGGCCAGGGGTTCCTGAATAGGGGATCAGATCAAGTGCTCCGGCAGGATGAGGTAATGGCGTGGGGGATCCCAGCTCACTTGCAGGGGCAGGAGGAAACAGCATGGTGCCTGCTGCTCTCTCAGAGGGAGGGAGAAAGAGAGAAAGAAGAGAAAATGAGTGCAGATGGTGAGCCTGGATGTGCCTTTTACCTTTTTGCTGAAGGCAGGAACTTTCACCTGCAGCATCCCTGTATGATTTGCACAGTCTATAGTGTGCAAACCAAAAAAGACTTGTAGATATATGTTGATATTGCTCATGCCTCTTGCTCACAAGGCAATCTAGTATCACCTACAGATTTTTGTACACCACAGATTTGTCTTTTAAGTAGTCCAGCCCTTGCCCAATCTTTGGCTGGTTTTTTTGGGTTTTTTTATTCAGTTCAGTGTGATGAGTTTAATCTTTGACTAAGCCGGTAGTTAGCACAGGAAATGAGATCTCTTATGCTGAACACCATGGTGGCAGGATTTCAGTAGCAGGGTGTTTCCTCCAGAGAGAAAGAAATCTTCAATGCATCCGCAGCAGAGCTGTAACTGTGAACTTGCTGAACTATCTTGAAATGAGATAAACCACAAGTGCACACCATAAGTACCATAAAATCTGCCCAAGAAGCTGAGCATTCGGTGCCTAGGCAGCACAGATGTGTCTCCCACCCTGGCTATATTGCTGCCACTTTGCAAATAAGTTACTGTAAAGCTGATATACAGCTATTTGATATCACTTTTGAACTGCAGTTGCAGAAGTGATTGCACTGTAAATATTCTTTTTCTCACTTTGGACGTGTCCACAGGTGTCTGTCAAACACACCAATATGGTGGCTGGGACACAGCTCTTTTCTACCAGAAGATCTCTTGGAAAATAGTCTATAGAAAAGCACAGATTTGAAGAAGTTATGAGATTTTGCAAGGATAAACTGAAATGAAGGATAAATAGAGAAGTTACTTAAAAAAAAAAAAAAAAAAAAAAGAAAGAAAGAAAACTAAACCCACAGCTAAAATATTGAAGTGTCATTTTTGGCTGCTAGATCTTTGGGGGTCCCTTTGCACAATTAAGTATTGCCTCAACTAAGAACAAAAAGCTTTGAGTTTTCCTAAAGTTGAAACAAGCCTTTTTTAGAAAAAGGGCCATGAATGTAAAACGTTGTTTTTGCTGAGATAGTCTGGAGAGAGAAGCCTCAATAATTCTAACCTAAATGGGTCAAGAAAGCCTAAAATATTTCTTCCTGAAGAATAGAAATCTTCTTGCACAAGACATACGCCAGTATGGACTGGCAGTGCCAGTATTCAGCTGTAGGGAGTTGGGCTGATTTAAGACTCTAGTAAATATGTTTCACATAATTCATAAGAGAAATACAATGGGAAAATGTTGGAACTGTCTATCAGGAACCCTGCATGTCAGATAGGTCCCTGAGGATGTTACAGTGCCAAGTCAGATGTAAGCACTCATCTCCTATGGTATAGGACACAGTTATTCAAAACTGAACATAATTAAACTCAAGTAATTAACTAAGTTAATTGTGCATAATTCCTATTGTCATTTCCAGTGCAAGCATCATTTATATTGTAGAATGATAGTATTACTGTTCTACAATAATACTATTATATTACTAATATTAGTATTATATATAATACTAATTATACTCCTTCATTAGCAGAATATATCTCAATATTTCCCATGATACCACAGAAGATGATTATTTTTGGAATACAACAGTGGCATTACCATATTGAGGGTATCCCATGCCTCTGTCCTTGAAAGATCCTAACATCTGACTTGCGTGTTGTTTCATCCTGGTGTGCTTCGGACTTTCATAACAGGCTTAGTGACTTCCATATCATAGAGTTTATGGGAAATGCCTGATCCATGTCAAATAAACAGCCACTAACACTGGGAAAAGTCTAAGTCAGCATACTAAAGCACCTACAAAGCTCCTGCATAGTTACTGGGTCCTTCCTCCCGTCATCCTACACAAGCTTTCTCCCACCCAATGACCAAATTCTTAAGGAAAATTTCAGGTAGATAGTGAATTTGTCTTTGTAATGGGAAGCAGGACACCTTTCCACTTGAAAAAATACAGATGCCTCCACTCTTCCAGATATTTTCTCTTTTCCTTCTCCAGCCACATGCACCATCTACTCTACACATATTTAATAAATTTTACATTCATTCCCTGTAGCCACAATATTTTGTGCATACTATCAGCTTAAATCTGGATCATCTTTGCTCCTCAATCCCAATTGGATTAATTGGGCATACAGCTGAAAATTTAAAATGAGGGTAGAAAAAATTTAGGCATACAGCTGGCATGTAAAAACAGCTTATTTTTTAGGAACTTGGTCTTCTCAGCTTTGGGGTGTGTGCATCACCGCCTCCTCCCTTTGTAAGGAGCCAACTAATCTCAGAATGGCTAACACAATGTACGCTCAGTTTATGAGTCTCATTGGAACCA
Source organism: Psittacus erithacus (assembly GCA_009867235.2). Classification (NCBI taxonomy): domain Eukaryota; kingdom Metazoa; phylum Chordata; class Aves; order Psittaciformes; family Psittacidae; genus Psittacus; species Psittacus erithacus. The sequence goes on from WYDI02032778.1 coordinate 33,144, forward strand.
AGGATTTGGCACAAGAACTTGGACTGAGGAATCCACTAAAAACTTGGCCCTCAAGGAGCTCGTACTATTCTGCTTGTCCTGGGCATCTCAAAGGAAGAATGGAACAATTGCTGCCTGCAATTAATGATTCCATTGCTGTGTTGTGCCTCTTCCTCAGAAAGGACTTCATCATTTCCTGGTATATCATGGCAAGAAAACATTATGCTATTTATGCTTTGTGTATGTGATGGAACTGGGGAAGAGAGAAGAATGAAATCACTTCTCAGATATAATTGTTTTTTGGCTAGAGTAGCTCTTTAAAGAGTTTGCCTTGAAAAATGTCAGCCAAAAAGAAGTAGTAAGTGACTAACTGAGAGAGTTTATTAATGACATACTAGAATCACTTCTTTTAGCTTTTTCCAAAAGAGAGAATGAATGGATGGACCTCCAAATTTAAAACAGTGATCCCAGACTAAAAGAAGCCCTGCATATTACGCAACATTTTACACAGATCCTGCTGAAATCTTCAGCTGACTATAAAAAAAATCTGGTATTTAAGTTAAATGGTCTTACTAAAGTGCCTGTTGTGATCCTTGAACAGTTCTTGGTCTTTAGCAAAATACAAATTTAATGAAACAAGGAGAGCTAAAATTTCAATTATCTACTTTTAGGCACCAAGATCAATACTGAGGGACTGTATGTTCTGGAAATTAGTTTTGCTTAAAGAGTTTCAGGTTGAGCATTGAGCCTCAAACCATGGCAAACCTGTTGCCAGTTTGGAAAACCTTGTGCTTTATGTCCCAGTCATTGCCAAATGTATTGCTGACATTCAGCAGCCAGTGCTATTGCTATTAAGTTAGACAAAATATACAGGCTGTCATAATTATTTTGTTGTTGTTTAATCGGTGGATTAAATAAACTCCAATACCTATGATAGAGATGAAAAACTTATCTTCCCTGTGTTGTTAGAACTGTGCATGGTGTTTGAGACGACCATGGGACTCAGGGCAGAGGGTTAGAATCATAGAATAGTTAGGGTTGGAAAGGACCTTAAGATCATCTAGTTCCAACCCCCCTGCCATGGGCAGGG
>WYDI02032778.1:37396-50293 GCA_009867235.2 Psittacus erithacus
TTGCCGATGACACCAAGCTGTGTGGTTCGGTTGATACGCTGGAGGGAAGGAATGCCATCCAGAGGGACCTTGACATGATTGTGAGGCGGGCCAGTGCCAACCTCATGAAGTTCAACAAAGCATGAAGACCTCACAGCAACCTTCCAGTATCTGAAGGGGGTCTACAAGGATGCCAAAGAGGGACTCTTCAGCAGAGACTGTAGCAATAGGACAAGGGGAAATGGTTTTAAACTTAAACACGGGAAGTTCAGGTTAGATATAAGGAAGAAGTTTACTGTGAGGGTGGTGAGACACTGGAACAGGTGGCCCAGAGAAGTGGTAAATGCTCCATCCCTGGCAGTGTTCAAGGACAGGTTGGACAGAGCCTTGAGCAACATGGTCTAGTATAAGGCATTCCTGCCCATGGCAGGGGGGTTGGAACCAGATGATCTTAAGGTCCATTCTAACCCTAGCCATTGTATAAGCCTATAATTCTATGAGTTACACTTTGGCCACTCAAGTTCTAAATTATCTAAATGACAGGGATTCTGTCATCTCCTTTAAATAACTTCAGCATCCCGACTAAAAACAATCTGCTGGTACTTAGTCTAAGCTTTTCTCTGTTATATTTTATGCCATTGCTATTGCCTTGTACATTATTCTCCTCTACCACTGATAGTCCCATCTTGACAGTAAAATTGCTCTTGAAACATTGGGATTTTTGTGTAGCGTTTTATGCTACACACATAGAATATTTGCAGATGATGTCTAATGAATAATTATCATTTTATCTATTGGGTACAAGAGACAAAAGTCTGCTGGGTATAACAGTGTGGAAACAATTCTCTTTTAAAATCAAGTCTGCCACTATCCCAGTTATTAGAAGGATTGCATCCAGGAGAAGATCCTAATGGCGGCTATTTCAATAATGTTTTGTCCACACTAAAAAAAAAATCAGTTATTGCTAGGATCATTGTTACAATGATGGCAGCATTAAGCCTTACTTCTGTAAATGCTCCCTCAGCTACACATAAAACACATTTAGGCTGTAAGGGTTGTATTTTCAGCCCAGAAGTGGAAGCTAAGATTGCTGTGATGGGGGAAGCTTAAGACACAGCGAAATTATTTTTCAGACATTTGGCAGCAATTTGTGAATAGTTAGCATCACTCTTCCCTGATCTTACTCTCTTTTAGAAAGCTAAGAAAGAAAAGAAACAAGTTCTCAAGAAGATACATATATACACACATCATACCTAAAGAGAATTTTTTTGATGTATTATTTATTATGGATTACTCACTTTGCCTGTCCTGTGGCACAACATTAAGCCTGCCACCCCTCCCTGCAGTCACCGCGCTAACTCTGGGGGGGATAATGAGAAACTAGGGACAGCTCAACTCCCGCTTCCGCGAAGCCGGGGATGCCGCTGCTATCAGCCCCGTCCTCCCCGGGCTCGCCGTTCCGGGGCTCGCCTACGGCCCCGTCTCCGGGCCACGTTCCCCAGCCCCGAGATGAAACCTGCCGGCCCTGGGGTCCTGCCGGGCCGGGAAGCCGGGGCGCGACACTGCCACCTCTTCCCGCTCCGCCGCCCGCCTTTGTGTCCGCAACGGCCCGCGGCCCCCCCGCCTCCCTCCTTGCGCCGGGGGCCACCGCCCCCTCCCCGCGGGGCGAGGCGCGGTGCGGGAGAGGCGGCGATTGGCGGCAGCCGGCGGAAGGCGGGCGGCCGGCGATCGGCGGGGCGGGCCCGGCTGCGGGCGGTGGCGCCCCATAAGAAGGGGCCCCGGCCACGGCCGCCGCCCTTCTTCGCCCGCCGCGCAATTGAGGTCCCTTGCTCTGGTCCCGGATTACAAAGCCCGCGCCGCCGCCGCCGCCGCCGCCGCCGCCGCCGCCGCCATGAGCATCAGCACGAAGAACTCGTCGTACCGCCGCATGTTCGGCGGGGGCAGCCGCCCCAGCTCCGGCACCCGCTACATCACCTCCAGCACCCGCTACTCGCTGGGCAGCTCGCTGCGACCCAGCACCGCCCGGTACGTGTCCGCCTCGCCCGGCGGCATGTACGCCACCAAGACGACGTCGGTGCGGCTGCGGAGCAGCATGCCGCCTATGCGGCTCCACGACTCCGTGGACTTCTCCCTGGCCGACGCCATCAACACGGAGTTCAAGGCGAACCGCACCAACGAAAAGGTGGAGCTGCAGGAGCTCAATGACCGCTTCGCCAACTACATCGACAAGGTGCGCTTCCTCGAGCAGCAAAACAAGATCCTCCTGGCCGAGCTGGAGCAGCTCAAGGGCAAGGGCACGTCCCGCCTGGGCGACCTATACGAGGAGGAGATGCGGGAGCTGCGGCGGCAGGTGGACCAGCTCACCAACGACAAGGCACGCGTGGAGGTGGAGCGGGACAACCTCGCCGACGACATCATGCGGCTGAGGGAGAAGTGAGTGTGCGAGGGGAGAGCGGGCAGGGCTCAGAACCACCTCCCGGGAGGGACCCTGACCATCCCGAGCCGGGCTGGGGGCGGCGGGAGGCTTAGAGGGGGCTGGGAGAGCCCCCGCACTCTCCTCACCGCTGTCTCGCCCCTTCCAGGTTGCAAGAGGAGATGCTTCAGAGGGAGGAAGCTGAGAACACCCTGCAATCCTTCAGACAGGTTTGAGGGGGCTGGAGGAAGGGCGGGAGCTGGAGGAGAGCCCGAGGTGGTGGTGGGACGGGAGGGTGGGACTGCAGGAGTTGTCTTTCCTCGCACAAAGGAATCCCGTCGGTTCTCACGCAAACCCTCCTTGTTTTCTTTAGGGGGATGCTGCGGTCTGCAGGGAGGGGAGGGAAACTATTGTCTTGCTTTATCCAAGTCTAGCCTGTTTTACAAAAAGCGCTCCGATGTGGAATCGCTTTCTGATCCAATAAAAATGAAAGGGGGGCCATCTGCTCGCTTGGCTGAAGGGTATTAATGGTTTCTATGGGATTCACCGTGGAATGCAGATACAGGCATTATGGCAAGTGTGGTGGCAGCAGATTGAAATAATAGATCCCTTTGTGTTGGAGGGGAGGGTGCAGTGGGCTGAATTCTTACTACATGTGTAATGGTGTGAGCATATTTCTAGCCGAAAGTGCCCATCATGTGTATGGTCCAGTTTTTACATAAACCAGAGCTCCCTTTTAATGAATCACTTTGGTCAGTGCATGACTGGACAGCAGTTCCAAATTTAAGTTTTTTCATATGGGTGTTGCCTGCTGACATCGAGCAGACAATTTGTTCCTTGGGGTGAGGCTGCAGCAGGCAAGCCTGCCTCCTATGGATGTCCCTTAAGAACACAGAATTCATCCTTTGTAAAAGATGTTAGCGCAAGAAACAAGTTAAACACTTTAAGTGTTTCTCCTCTGTAGAATGTTATGATGTCGCCCAGATAAACTAAAGCCTATGTGACAGCCAGAACCAACTGTGCAAACAGTGTTCAAAAAGTGTTAAGCTCAGAATCTCACATATGCAAAAGCAGCTTTCAACTTGGATTAAGTCTTGTTTGGAGTAGGAGATATTTTGGAATGTGCTTTCTCAAAACAAGGTCTCTTCCCAAGAACTGCTGGTGAGAAACGGTATTGGTAGCATTTCTTCTGGCTGGAAGTGATTGCCATTATCTCCAGACAGCTGGACATGGGCTGACTTCATCCCAAAATTCTTCTTAGATGTTAGTGATGTCACTATTCAGGAAATCATCACTTGATCATTACTTGATTGTCTGTGTTTCCCCAGCTAAGGCTCTTGACTACAGTGTATTTATAGCCTCTGAAGGAGAGCAGGTGTCTTGGTGAGGTAATATGTGGAAACTGGGAGACCTACTCCTGTTTGGAGTCTGGGAATTCAGAGTCTGTGCTGGGGGGACGGAAGCTTGAAATAAAGCAGTTTAAGATGCTGTCTTAACTTTAGCTTCTGGTTTTTTGACTGCTAAGCCAGCAGTGTCCCATGCAGAAGAACTTACGCTTTAAAGAACCTAATCTGTTCTGATTCCTTGCTGAATTTGGTTGAAGAGTCCTTTGAGTTAAGGCTGGCTTTTAAATGATCTTTCATACTTAACTGGTGTACTTCAAGGGATGTCTACCTCAATTTCAAACAGTTAAATTTTGTGAAGGCTCTTAAGCTTTTAAGTGAACTTGGCTTTGTGTATATTCCACATTCATTTTTCAGCTTCTCCCTGTGCTGTGGAAAAGTCATTCGGGGCTGAGCCTCTAGCAAATCTGTTTGTGCAGTACAATCAGAACTGGATCCACTTAACGTCCTGAGGTGTAGCTTATGCATAAGAATTGTAAATCATTGTCTGTAGAAACATTACCCTAATCATCTCATGACATAACTGGTGCATTCAAGTGTATATAATTTGAACAAAAGTATATTTAATTTTTCCTTACAATGAAAGGATAGGCTTAACATCTGTTTCAGCATAAGTATTACTGTCCTACAAGTGAAATTAAATTCACAGGACATGGAAGTTGAAACATCCTTTACTTTCCATCCTATAAACTCAGTTATAAAAAAAAATAAATAAATATAGAAAAGCACAGCTTTTTTTTAAAATTATTATATTCTTGATTCTTGCACTGGAAAGTTGTATACATTAATCTGGAACACTTCAGCAGATACTTTCTTGTTCTGGTGTAGCATCAAATTTACTTGATGGAGCAGTTGTATACTTCAGTATTCTAAAAGAAAGTGAACAAATATTTGAGCTTAAACTTTATATTTCTAAAAGCTGCTTGCTTTAGGGACTGTTCAACACATACGTACTGTGAATTTTAATTTATTCTCCTGAGCAAAGATATGATTTTACTCGTGCTGAGGGCTGTACTACGTAAAATAAATCTAAAGGCTCAGTGAGATCTTCTCTTTGGGACAAAATAAGCATCACAGTTAGTGAGAAAGTTGTTTACTGCAGTTTTGTCAGTTACTCTGGCAGCAAGGAATGGGTCCTGAACCTAGGACAAGACTAACAGGTCTGCTCCTGCCTGACATAAGGTTTTTCTAAAGTAACCGTGGATGCTCAACCCTGCAAACTATGTGTCTGGCATTAAGGAATCTCCTAGGATAAAGTCAACTTAATGATAAGGTATATAGTAAAGTACACACCATATAGTCTAAATGTCTTCAATTTAAGATGCTTTCAATCTATTATAAGCTCCTAAAAATCCTTTACCTGTTCAGTTGTCCTGAAAAAAAATTGATAGGATGTAGGTTTCTGTAAAATCCCCTGGAAACTCTTTGGATGTCTATGTATACATGTTGGGCCACAGCCATGTAATTTTCTACAAAAATGATCTCCAGTTCCTCTGGGGTAAGAGAACAAATAAATGAAGGAATTCTCTGGATTGAAAAACAGATCTGATACGAACAGTGTGGGTGTAACACTGGAAATGATAGGGAAGTTCTGGGGTGTTTTGCTGGATAAAGAAAATGGATGAATTCTTCTGGAGCAAGAACCTTACCCCAGAGTAAGAGGGATCCAAGGAATGGCTTTCTAACAGTCTAAAGAAAACACTCCTTATTTCAAAAGTGCCATAAAAATGAGAACTGCTGATTAGGAATGCTTGTGTATTGGCCAGTCCAAAAGAGCTTTAAAGTAGGCTGTGAAACCCTGATATATTACCATGTGAATGCGAGCAGGAAGCTGTGTATTTAACTAGTATGAAAGTAACAATTTTTCCCTTTTCAAGCTAATTGTCCTACATATTTAAGATGTAAAAAGTTACCAATCAATGTTTAGTCTTAAGTTATGTTTTTGAACTAATTCAAGCAGCTCCCATGTAACATACATGACATATTTTCTGTTAAGCCTTAAATGAATTTTTGCTGTTGATTAAGACTATCTCCATCCAGCCAGAGGTGGAGTCTTTGGCAGCTACAGAGAGGGTGTAGGCAGTGATGACTAACTCGATCTGCGTTTATGGTCATTCCTTCCTTTTCTCAAGGGAGATCTGTCAAACTACTTGGAAGCACAGTAAATGCTTGCAGTTCTATATGTACCTCATGACCTTTATAAGTCTGTGGACCCAAAGGGCTCTGTGGTTGATCACCAAGAAGTCCATAAGAAATTAAGCCCTCTGATAGGCATGTAGGCACATGGGCTGTAATTTAAGCCCCCACTGGAAAAACCGGAATTTCGCAAATTACAAGACTAACTCTTTTTCAGTGTAGTCAAGCTAAAAGAGCTTACAGCTGGCTTCTGACCCAAGTACCTGCTTCATCTTCAGGCAGGATTTACACCCATCATGATCTGTATGCTCTTGATCATGCTCAGCAATACACTTCATATTCTGTATAGTTCCCAGAATCACAATAAAGGTGCACATAGTGGTCTCTGAGGCTAGGGTAAGAGGTAGAAAAAAGGTTTTTCACAGTTCTTGATTTCATGTTGTCTTGCCAAAGAGCTCAGGTGTAGCATCAGTCTGTATGCTACTGAGCCTGCTGTAAAAGACTTCTCTACATTAGTTTTGTAAGATTGCTAATTGTTCTTCTCTCTGGTCAGGATGTTGACAATGCCTCTCTGGCACGTCTTGACCTTGAGCGCAAAGTTGAGTCCCTGCAAGAAGAGATTGTCTTCTTGAAGAAGCTTCATGATGAGGTAAGCTGAATAATAAGGTCTGAGATTAGATAGTGACAGCCTAGTGAGCAAGTAAGCTCTTCACTAGTTCTGGCCCAGAGTCTCAATCTGTGTACGTTCCATATGCTGTCATGTAGTAACACTGAGTGTCTGCTTCTCTCAAAGGAAATCCGAGAACTGCAGGCCCAACTCCAGGAACAGCACATCCAAATCGATATGGATGTTTCTAAGCCTGATCTTACTGCTGCCCTGCGTGACGTTCGCCAACAGTATGAAAGCGTTGCTGCTAAGAATCTTCAGGAAGCTGAAGAGTGGTACAAGTCCAAAGTAAGTAAAGTCTGTTCAGATGCATCAGGCACTCTTAACTGTACAGAAGAGCTTTGCTGTAGCTCAGAGGGAACTTGGTGTTCCATCTGTCTCTCCACTGAGCATGAACACAGCCATGGCACAGGGTCTTCTTTAAGCTCCTAGTCTAGGAAGAGTGCAGCTGAAAACATTTTGTCCTGTAGAGGTACAGCATCAGAGTTATGGGTCTGTGCTTGGAGTCTTTCCTGTGTTGGATGAAATACTGGAGAAAGGAGTGAATGAATGGGTGAAAAAAATGGTGAAAAGATGGGAAATATACAGGGCAGGGAAACAAATATGAAAGGTTTAATGATGAATTCCAATGTAACAATTAGAAAGGAATTTTAGGAGTAATGCTAATATTTAAGTGTTTTGGGTGTTAAGGCTCGTAGTAGCTTCAGTTGCCCTCAGATGCTGTGTTCAGAAGAAGCCTGTTATACCATTTATGTTGAAGGGTTATGCTAACCAAGCTGGGGATTTCCACAGTTTGCAGATCTCTCCGAAGCTGCTAATAGGAACAATGATGCCCTGCGCCAGGCCAAACAAGAAGCTAACGAATATCGCAGACAGATTCAGTCTCTCACCTGCGAAGTTGATGCCCTTAAGGGAAGTGTAAGTAGAAGACAGAGTGGCTGGGACACTCCTCCCTTTGCAGCTTTAACACTGCAGTTTAATTGTTGATACAAATGTGAATGCAGCTGATCACCCAAGCAATGCAGGTGCATATTAGTGCTTTTCAAAAGGATGCTGTGAGCTCAATTTGCCCTGCTGTGCAATGGTTAGATTGGTGTACCCAAGTAGTCTTACTTAAGGTATAAATGACAAGTTTATCCATTTGCTACAATATTCACTTTTTATGTAACGCTTTCTGGAAGTGTTTATGGCTTGTCTGTCAGGTACAGCTGAAGGTGTAAAAAAGGCTGGAGGAGCACTGGAAAGGACATGCAAATCTTGCAGCTGCTAGAACCTGTCTGCCTTAAAGGGTAGCTTGAAATGGATTAAAGTGTGTAGTAAACCTGCAAATCTCCTCACTGAGGGCTCCCTGCACGCTGAATTGTACTGCATGTGTTGGGCTTACTGTCAGAGATTGCTTTGCCATCTGGTAGGACAAATACATGGCACACTTCAGATCAAGTAGCAGAATAACCTGCCTTGACTTTGCAAGAGGAAGATAAGGAGATGAGAAACTTGGGACATGTCTGGGCACTTTCAGAAAGAATACTAACACAACTCAACTTTGCTTTTAAAAAAAAGAGTTTAAAGGTCTTGAGGGTAGGGAAGAGTGGCTGAGCCGCAGCAGGGCTTGACTTCGTTATTCTCTTCCAGAATGAATCCCTGGAGCGCCAAATGCATGAAATGGAGGAGAATTTTGCTGTTGAAGCTGCTAACTACCAAGACACTATTGGCCGTCTGCAGGATGAGATTCAGAACATGAAGGAAGAAATGGCTCGCCATCTCCGTGAGTACCAGGACCTGCTGAATGTAAAGATGGCTCTTGATATCGAGATTGCCACCTACAGAAAACTGCTGGAGGGTGAAGAGAGCAGGTAAACATCACATGCAGACACTTTTCTAAATAGCAATTACTAGAAGATGCTCTAGTGTCTGACTAGACACACCATGTCTAACTGTATTCACTTCTTTTTTCTTCAGGATTAACATGCCTATTCCAACCTTTGCTTCTTTGAACCTGAGAGGTAAGCTGTTTTATCATTAGCAAAAGAGCCCTGGACAATTTCCTTTAGTGTTTGAACTTGTATAAGTGCAGTTGTGTGTGATTGTTTCTTAGATATAACTACATTATTTTCCATTACTTAAGCCTGGATGGGAGGAGCAACTTTGTTCTTGGACACAGATATTTTTAAATATCAGTGCATAGTGGGTGATTGCTTTAGGTGCCTGCTGAAAGTGCTTTAAGGGGAACAGACAGAAAATGGAGAAGATTAGCTTATTCAGAGCAGGAGACTTCTTCATATATAAATTAGGATTCTGAAAGTAGACACTAAAATCTGTTACTCTTCATTTTTTTTTGAGGAAGGACTTCATCTAGGCTATGACTAATAATGCATTCTGTTCTGCAGAAACTAACATTGAGTCTCAGCCAATGGTTGACACTCACTCAAAGAGGACACTTCTAATTAAGACTGTCGAAACCAGAGATGGACAGGTTGGTGGCAACTTTATTTCTATCACAGCTGGTTTTACCTTACACTCTTATACAAAATACTCTTTAATTTGTTTACTGGTCAGTGCATCCTCTATAGGGTAGTAGGTATTGAGTAGAACAGCATCTGTCAGTCTGAGCTGCATGACTGAACATACAAATGTAGCAAATGGCTTTTGTGGAAACAATTGCAAAATTCATCTGATAGGGAAACCTTAAGTGGCTGATAGTTACCTGTGTAGTGAGTACTTAAATTCAGCTGAGTTAGCAAGTTCTCAAAAGATTTCTCACATCACCTGAGGAAAGAGTGGTGATAAAGTGGTACTTGTTTGAGACAAGAAACTGCTTTCATACCAAGCCAAAGCTTAAATGGTTTGTGCACACTGTTTGCGGACTAGAACTTCTCATCTAGAAGTAAGAGTTGATACCCATTTGTTCACACTCCCGTGGTACCAGATGTTTGAATTCTAGCTGTAGAAAACCCAACAATCTTCCTACTAAAACTTAATGCAAGTGTCTCTGTTATCAACAGGTTATTAATGAGACTTCCCAGCATCATGATGACTTGGAGTAAAGCTGAAGTGAAGATGCATACTTATAAATGCAGGAGAAATTCTTACCAGCAAGATTTAAAAAGTCCATGTCTTAAAGGAAGAAACAGCTTTCAAGTGCCTTTCTGCAGTTTTTCCATGAGCGCAAGATTATTATGCTAGGAAATAGGTCTTAGATCTTGCAAACTGACTCTCCCTGAAAGATTAGAGTTTACAATGGAGTCTAGTTTACAAATAGCAATATCTTGTGCCGCAATACTGTTTTTAAGTATCTGAATTCAATAAAACTGCTTTTTCCAGCACAGTATGAGCAACCTGTCGCTACTTCAATAAATCTTTGGAAAATGGCTATTGATGTGTTCTAATTTGTTAACTTCATGACTTTATGGAAAGCCATAACATCATAATGCTGGAATAACTTTACGGTTGACATCTAGTACTGGTTGTGTGGATTGCTGTTTTTTTCAGTTTTAACTAGATAAACTGTCTTACTCATTTACTGCTTAGGTTTTGGAACCAACTAAAATGGACTATAACTGGCAGATACATAATGTATTATGATATTTCTTATCACTTGAATAAAATCTGATACTTCAAGCTAATAAAAACTAATCTTGCTTTCATATACTAGTTAATCCAGTTACTAAGAGCTAAGAATGCCCAAAATACCTTAAGACTCAGTTCTATAAAACATAGTAGTTAAAGTGGCTGTGAAATAGTTCATGCAAACTCTTATCTGCAAAAGCAGCTTTCATAAGTTAACAGCTGACTTCATTTTCCAGGAAAGACTAGTTCCCAAAGGCTTGTCTGTATTACGGAAGTTGAATGAAGGCTTCAGCTGAAGTGAGGGTTAGATGTAGAGAAAATGAATGTATAGAGAGAATAACTTGCCTTACTGTTGACTTCATTCCAGGATTTAAACCCCTTTAAGTGGAGCTCTCCTTTTTGGGAGAGCCACTGTGCTTTGTGTTTTCTACTGAATATAAGCCTAACTGCAGAAGAAGGGGGAAGAAAAAGCTCCTGTTTGGCCTGCCGTAGTCTTCTAGGAGGCAGAAGTGAAAAGTTGAAGTCCTTTGTGAATACTTAGAAGCTTTCTTCTGCAGAGTAAGGTATTTTTCAACACAGTCAAACCCTCAGCACAGCTCTTACCCCACAAAAATTGCTACTCTGTTCTGCATTTCTCCTTCTGCAAAGCCTGCTTCGTGTAAACTTTCACTCAGACACAATTTTTGTGCAGTAAGTTCAAACTGGAGTTGTTTGGCAAGCATGAATTGCATTTAGTGTTTATTTAAGGTAATGGTAATAGTTCCATATACAGACATTGTCACAAGCACTGGGGAACGGATCTGTAAGGAAAACTACTTGTTATAGATAAGTTACTGTTATCCTCATCTGATAGGGGTGAAAACCCCTGCATTTTTCATCCTTATTAAGCTGCTCCTTTACTCCAGCACGACTAACCAGATGCACTGCAGGCACTGGAGTAAGGGGGCAGTAGAATCCACTTTCGTCCTGGTTGTCTGCCACACCAGGTGAGGAGATCTGCTGGGAGGATGCTGAAGAGGGAGGTGAGCAGTGTCTGGGGTGTGCTGCAGCCCTCTTATGGCTCAGACGTATGGGTGTCCCACAGGCTGCATGTAGGGGCTTAGGCGTGACTGCAGTTTTCATCTTTGACTCTCCCAGGGAGAAGTGCTGAAGCTGTTCTTCACTGCGGAAAAGCGACTCATTTTTCAAACAAGGCATGGTGATGCTGTTCCTACCCTGTTTTTCTCTAGTAAGCGTTCATAGAGGACTTCAGTCTCCCACTTCCACCTCCCAGCAAGCCAGAGGGAAGTTTCCTCTTCCTCATTACACTGCACCTGGGCTGATGTTCAGCAGAGCATGCAAATCTATTCGGCTGGAATGTGTGCCTCTCCAGCTTGGTGCTTCAGGTGCTCACCTGTGAGAAAAGTCCTGCACTGGTCCTGTTTGTTCTGGTGACTCTTTCACGCAGAAAGGCCAGAAGTGAACCCAAAGAGAGTTCCCAGGCCTAAGCTTCAGCCACTGCTTGCTGCAAAGCAGAGCAGATTCAACCCGGTCTACAATGTGAGCCAGTCATGTTAAAAAGTGAGAGTGAACCCAGCCTCCTTCCTGCTGGGGAGGTTACAGACACCAGGTTTTCTACCACCTATTGACATGTAGAATGATAAAAAAGCACAAGAAAGCTTGCATGGGAGATGCTTTTGTGATAGTGACAGCTGAAGGCATGTGCAATAGCTAAATTTAAACACTTAATAGGCTCCAGTGTGTACCTTTTGGGATAAGAGTGAGATAAGGTGCTGATGTTCTACCTATCGCAGACTGCTGAAGTCTTTTTCTGGATCTGGGCACTGAAAAGGTTGAGGCAGTGCTAAATGTCATTTCTTGCAGCTGAAGCAGTGTGTGAGTCCTGGACGGTGGCATCTGACAGTGGTGGGTAGGGAGAGTCAGATCAGGGGGCAGTGGGACCATCCATGGCTCTGGGCGGACGCCCCCAGCACAGCATGCTACCTGAAATACACACTGACTGCTGGAGGTTACCTCAAGTGGGACAGTTTTTCAGGTATTACTTCTCCTTCTGCTGCCAGCTATTTGGCTTACTGCCTTCTGTTGCCTTTACCCAGTAGATGAAAGAAGTGACTGTATCAAGCACTGACAGTGCAGCAAAGGAGTTATTCCTGGATCTTCTGTGTTTGGGGTTACCCAGAGCAGAGAGAAGCATGTGGCAGAGCTTTCATTGCTGGGAATAAATACATGAATAAATAAAAATAAATAAAAATAAAACCTAGTTGCCAAGGGAATAGGAAGATTCAGGAAACCTCCAAAGCCTGCGCTCTGTGCAAGTAAGTGTGACAGTACCCTGATGGTGGAAAGGAGAGCAGATGGTGACTGTGACAACTTCTCACTGTTTGATCTAGGCACAGCAGCCTTGTGCTCGTATAAAATCACTGAAAACTGCTTAGTGCTGAACCAGCAGCTGACCTCAGAACTGCTGCACCAAGGGGCAGCCCCCAGAGTGGCTGGGCACTTGCCCTACCCTCCAGTGAGCACCGTGAGGCTGCTCCCCAGAGCTTACATAGCAACTACCACCAAATGTGTGAGCTGTACTCACAGTGAATATTATTAATCCTCCAGATAATTGAGTCCTCGTATTTAGTTTATTTTGCTTCATGGGGCCAGAAGCTTCTCTTTTCTCTTCTCTTCTCTTCTCTTCTCTTCTCTTCTCTTCTCTTCTCTTCTCTTCTCTTCTCTTCTCTTCT
>WYDI02032781.1:0-33258 GCA_009867235.2 Psittacus erithacus
GGAAGGACAGGTTGTGGGGGGAAAACAAGCAGGCTACATGCTTTGTCTAATTTACGAATAAGCTTAAACCACAACATATACAAAAGCCACAATAAGGTTTTCCCAGAGCTTTCCTTTCTCCAGGCTGAACAACCCCAATTCCACATGAAAAACAATAAAACCCACACACCAGTAACACCTTCAAGGCTATAAGCTTTTCTCTCCTAAAATGCATAGAACTCACTTTGCATATTTTAGTACTGGAGAATGTAAGAAAGACCAGCAGTAATGACTTGTAAGAGCAGACACTAGGGCTATGAAAAGCTCCTAGCCACACATACCCGCTCGCAGAAACATAGCTTGCTCTGCCAAGTATTATTTTTTTACCCATTTAAATGTTTAAAACACTGGCATCTCTGGAATAACATCTATCCTTTATAGGGCTCCATAAGTTCATTATTAAATAATGTCTCCAGTAACTGAATAAGTAGCCATGCATTTCATCTATACAGTATTTTCACAGTCACATTAGCAATGCATACTGATATGCATTCATAAGAAAATGCATACAGCTGTCATCATTTCATTCCTGTGCCCTTTTATGGCCCTTCATTATGATTCCTAAAGCTTGAAGCAGTCTTAAACATTATAAAATATGCATTAGCTCATTCCATCATATATCCTGCTCTTTATTTAGCATGGCATTAGAGTACTATTTTTTCATCTTGAAATGACACTGATAGTATGAAAGTGAAGATAAGAGAGGCTGATCCAGAAAAAATACCTGCATATGAAGCTGAAATAACCAAAAGCTGAACACAAGCAATTGAACAGGGTCTGTTTATATAAGCGTGCTTGCCTGAACTATAGCTCCCATCAGTCCAAAGCCCACCTGTTAAGCCACATTTGGATCTGTTTGGGGTGATATAACTGCCATCAGCAAAGGGACAAACAAGATGCTACAACAGCTCAAATTCCTGACAGTTTTGTGGACATTAAAACCTTTCACTTGCATAGACACACTTTGGATCTGTACCAAATCTAATGATATTATGCCATACTCATACATGGGTAACAGCTGTTCAGTTTGAGAACGCAATTATCTTCCTGCTGCTTCCACAGTCTCACAGATTTTCTCCTCCCACCACCTCCACACTTGCACCTGACTTACATTTGTTTTTCTTTCTGCTCTTACTCTGACACTTCTGCATTAGCATAAACTTCTTTTATAACTGTACTTGATATACATAATTTTGAAGAGCTCCCCTTGTAGCTCTTTTGCTCCAGTGAATGCCATTTTTCCTTGCACTTTTTTTCATTTTAAAAACATTAAGTCCCTTGGAAACTCATGGTACAATCACTTCCTTCCTACTTGTATGTACCGTAGGTTTTTATGTTCCATATCTCCTTCTGAATTGCAAGAACAAGATGTTAAATTGAACACTATTTGTAATGCACAAAATAAATGCCCATTCCCAAGGCTAAGGACATAAAAAAGTTTCTATTACCTCTAGATTCATGGAACTCTAGTGTAACATGTGCATCAAACCCAAGGCTGAAGTAATTATTGAAGACACTGAGAGGAAGCTGTAATCAGACAATAAAAAGATATATAAAAATAACATGAATTAAACATTCTGTGACACATGAGGAATTAACTACTTTAAACCTGACACCTCATGAAAACCTATGAAGAAGAAAGTGGCACATATCAGGGAAACATATGCAGAAGGTGGCTCTGAAGGTTAGTAACGGCTTGTGGAAGAGGATCACATACAGAAGCCGGAAAAACACATCCAGTGCTTTATGATCATATGTGAGTCTTTGTAAACCCATCAAAGGATTCCTTATGTTGTTATTGAGATTTCCCATAACACTGCTCCACTTAACATGTCAATACAAAGGTTTTCCTAATTGCTGGCACTTCAAACTCAGCATGGTGAATGAAACTCAAGCTGTGTTCTTCCTGCTCCCGTATAACCAGGAGCAACACAAGCCCCAGACAAGAAGCCCTAATTCTTTTCAGGATGCATGGGGCAGGGAAGCACACATCAGGCCTCTTCATCATTACACATGCCCAGCAGGGCTGCAGAGAGAGAAGAGTAGCATCTGATAGATAAGTTGGAAATTACAACTTAAAAGGAAAATGGTTCACAGAATAATATTTTATGATCCTAACACTTTCAACAACTCTAGTCCAAATGACACATTACTATAAATGTGACCACCACACAATTTTCCCAGTCTTCAGCTGTCAAGATATACTAGTGGAATAAAATTCTACATCCTGGTTTTACTTTTGTCTAATTTAGGGATAGATGGTAGTCACAGGGTTGCATCTCCTGCCACCCCAGGTAAACCAGAGAAAAAACAATGACCTTCCAGATAAAACGCTAGGGACTTTTTTCCAGGATTTAGTTCTTGAGATAAATGCCCAGTGGCTGGGAGCTTAAACCAACAAATAGATGGCTGATATAGATGATATTTTGCCTACCTCTGGAAGCACTGATACATGAGAACTGCAAAAGGAAGAGATGCAAGTAGAGAATTAAGAAGTTTAAGAGCTTCCCCACCCATGCATAACCCAAAGATGTTCTTAAGCATCCTACAACCTCTGTGGGAAAAAGCAGGTGCTAACCTTACGCGCCCCATCCTCCAGCTCATCCTGTGGCAAATCAGGGTTGCGTTCAACCTGAAGATTCCAGCGGTCCAACTGGACAATGGTACCATCTTCTACATGGCACAGGATCTTGGACACTGGCTCATCTGTATAACCCTAACAGCAGAGTATCAGCCATGGATAGTGAAAGAAAAGAAAATCATTCACCAATTACCTCCCTCTTTTACACAGGCCTAAAACACCAGACCAAATGTTCCTAAGAACCTCTCAAAATATTGCTAAATTTTGACATACCAAGTGTTTTAACAAGCTGCTGCTGAGGCACACAAGTCTTGGGCAAGCAAAGTAAGGTTATAAGGAGAGAAACTCAAAGTGTACTTGCCATGCCTGGAATAACTCCAGTCATGGAGTCAAGGATAAATACAGAAAAATAAAATGTAAACTCTACTTAGAAGCCTGCATATCCTCCTCTTTACTTGGCCTGAAATATCAGACAGACATCTACGTACCATATTCATTACAGCAAACAAATCATTAGTAATTCAAGATCCCAGATTGGAAACTGAACCAAACCATTGTGCTTAACTGAAGCAGATCCTGAACACAGCCCTGCCTGCTCTTTTAGCCAAAATGAAGTTCCATCCTACACAGCTAAACCAGAGCAGCAAGTTCATAGCCTACATATAAGGGTACCCCAGCCAGCACTTACCCCACCCCAGTTGAGGGTGCGGGCAAGGTCATTCCCAGTGCCAAGTGGAAGAACAGCCACAGGAGGTGGCGGGCTGAGTTGCAGCTCATCGAGGATGGAGAGGATCCAGCCTACCTATAAAATGGGAAATGCAGAGAGCCATTAGTCAGGAAGATTAAAGGGGATGGAAGTGATGAAAGGAAAAAAAGAAAAAGAAAAAAAGGAGAGACATATTTTGATGGCACCTCCTTTACAGAGATGATCCATTAAAATGAAAGGGAAAGGGGAAAATTACAATATCTGAAATTTAACTCTACAACTGCCCCATCTGAGGTTTCACCTTTTGGAGAAAGGTACAGCAGTTTTCATGAAGCTCCTGTGCAAGCAGAAGAAATGAGGTGTAGCCATCTTTAACAGCACACAGAGATATTGAGGAAAGGGAGCACATACTTTGCTTTTCTTTAAGCAGGAAATGAAAACACACAGAATTACACCTAGTATCATGAGGCTGCCTAAATACTGCTCTGAAAAATGTTGTATGTAAAAATAAGTGAAGGATAATTTGCAGAATTCAATATAATTTTTTAAATTGCCATTCTGCCAAAGAAAACTAAACCTTTGACAACTGTTAGGAAAGAAAATGTGAGGCACACTTAAAATGGCATGGTATCAGAGAGCATGTCCTGGAACAGAGGGTCCAAACAAAGTCAAGCATGGAGCTGCACACAGGTGTCCCATTCCCCAGACAATAGACCTTAATGATGAATTATATCACTCAGTGCAAAGTATTTTATATATATGTATGTTTTTGCCATATGTATGTACCCATATATATAAAATAAAAGACTGAAAGGCTGGAATAATAGAGAAAATCTAACCCTCAAGTTAAAGGCTTTGGGTTGGAATGAATCTGGCTCTTTTGTATCATAAGCTATTAGTTATTTTAGAGAGCTGTTTCTGTCTCCTGACCCTTTTCTGGAGTACACAAAACTTTCAAATAGAAATCTAGCCAGAAGGAACAAATGACGGTAAATTATTTTGTTTTCATTAAATTCCAAGAGGTGAAAAAATTGTTGCTGAAGATGTTATCAAACCTGTCATGACTGAAATTCTTGCTACAAGAAAATAAGACGACTTCATAAACTATTTCTCACCTTCAAAAGTCAATTACAATCTGTGAAAGAAACTGCGTTGCATTTCTTAAAGAATTAAGAAAAAAAATAAACATAAAATGATAAATCTATTTTTTTCCTGGTGCCAAAGTTCAAAGATGCAGTATCTACTACAAATGGTTTGAAATATGATTTCAAATAGATTCTTAACCCAAACTGGGATGGCCTTCACAAAAGGCATCCAGCCTAACATGGGCATTGGGAATAACAGATCAAATTCGAATGACATCAGATGTGGTAGCCTGATGAATATAGCAATCACCACAGTACTCAGTATTCTAGGATTTGCCTTTCTGCAAGTCTCTTGATGGAAAAATTTAATGTTGTATAAATAGCATTTATGATACAGATATTTAATTAGACTTATTGTCAAATTATTAAAGCATTCATCTGAAATGTGATCCCATATTGGAGCTCATTGCCTGATAATAGTCATGTGAATTACAATTTATGAACTTGGATATCACCAAAATGTACTTAAGCCTATCACGGGCCCCATAGTAGGACTAAGTAGACTCCTTAAGTGATTTTCAGACCTAAGTAATCCTCTAGCTTTCAAAATAATCTATCCTTCAGTAATAAGAATGGAGACAGAATAGAGTCTCAGCAACTTCACCAGGGCCAGGACTCCCTGAAGAGTCCTTTGTCATTAGTTCTTTGCCATTGCCACTGACTTAATCCATACATCTGTGTGTGCCTCAGCCTCCCACTGGTACAGGTATCTTTACAATACCTACTATTTCTGTAAATGCTGTTAACTGATAAACAGAAAATTCAAATTACTAATTTATAAGTACAACATTGCTATTCTACATGAGGTCGTTTCTAAACCTTGCACATTGGTTTTCAAACACAGCTGACATAGACAATCATTTCCCTGTAAATAGAAAGTTCCTGACTGATGTGAAAGCAAAGCTTTTCACTTATGCTGCGGAAAGGAACAGCAAGCAGCTATGATGGAAAAGTTACGGTAAGTTCTGGTTAACCTCAATATTGCAAGGTAACATCTGGTCTCATTAAATATTCATTAAGTCTATCTGAGCCAAATTTTTCATTTCTAGATGTAATATCTTTGGGAATAACTAGATATTAATTTGCTTCAAACTGAGCTGCAGCAGAGGTAATGGTTGAGTGCTGCTTGTACTACTGAGAAGGTGCTGCCACCTGTCGCTCGCACTGCTGAAAGGGAAAACAGGACAGTCAGGCTCAGTGTAGTTGCATTCATTTCTATTTTATTACTTTCATTTTCAAAATACATTTATTTATTTTTATAATTTTTTCCTATTAAAATATTGGCTTCATCAGATGGAAGAAAAAGACTTTCAGAAACAGATTGAAACACTTATTTGCCCTTATGTCTCCTGCTAAAGCAATGCTCTGTGTGTTTCTCAAGGAGTGTTCACAATTTAGTAACATCTTATTTTCCCCAGTACCAGCAAGACAGTAGCGTAATCATGGGGGTCTTTATTCACTCTTGCAGAGGAAACAGTGGTATGAATACCCCCTACAGCTGTGGGTTTAAAAGAACCTGCAGAAGCTGAGCAGAAAGTATCCCCACGAGTTCCAAGCTGTGATGGGCTAAGGGTAGGTGTTCAGCTCTCTGCAAACAACAGTTAAAAAAATCCTCCCTGTGCCCTAAACATCTACACATAGCCATCCTGGCCAGTCATTGCACCTTGCAAGCATCAATGCATTTTCCTTACCATACTTACCATTATACCTGTCATCTAACACATGTTTGGGAAAATGAGCTTCGCAGAGATTAAAGACCAGTTTTCAAATGCATTTAAGTACTCAGTGGCACAGACAGATTTACAAAGAGTAATGCGGTTGTAATATCTCCATTTCCACTCATGGCCTCCAGACCCTGTCTCCAACTGAAGGTGACTAAATCCTTTAAAGGTCTGACCCTATTTGTTTATCCAAGAACACACACAAATTCAGTAACAAATTAAAATATTGAATCTGGGTCTTCCAGATCCCAGGCTAAGTATTATGACCAACGCAATATTCTTCCTCACAGATGCTTTGTAAAGAGAGTGGGAAAACTCAGTTTTTTAGGTACAGAGGGTTATTTGACTGTACTCAGGCATCATGGAGACAGTAACAGGAAGGAGCAGAAATTAAGATTCAGTGCTTCCAGACACTGACTTTACCTGCTAGCCCCTCAGATCTGTGTAAATAGTGAGAGGAAGCCAGCAAAGTTAGTCCTTATTTTCTAAAGCTGTACCAAATCTTTATGCATAAAATAGATAGGACTTCGAACATTAGGATCTGGCCCCTTCACTACACAGGTCGGGCTGCACAGCAAATTTAAAAAGAAAAAAAAGTAGATTTTGCAAGCATATGTTCTCTGGCTCTGCATGCATCATGAGGTGGGAAACCCGCAACTGCAAATGGCAGGGAATTTAATCACTTGGCTGATGACCACAGGATTGCCAGGTGCTGGCCACCTACCGTCCCATCCCCACCGCAGGCCAGGATCCGCAGGTTTGGCACTTTTCTGTACAGCTCCAGCCTAGCCAGAGGAAGGAAGAGGGAAAAAGGGAAAAAAGTCAGAACCATAAGGCAGGCACTTTTTATGCATTTTGTGGAGTGACGGTTTAACTGACACTAAGTACATTTTCAACTATTCTTTGCTAAGGATGTGCATGGGGACAGAAAAGTAAAATAATAATTAAAAAAACAACAAACAAACAAAAACAACCTCAGCATTACAAAAACACTCGGCAGTGAGGAGACATCGGCAGGCAGCATAAGCACCAACCCAGCCTAAGCCCTGTGACTCACTTCACATCTTTATGCACACAGAGAACCACAAGGACATGAAATGAGGCCCTCCTCCATGGCTAGGCAGCACCTCCTGATAAGTACTGGACCAGTTTAGCATGTTCCCATGCTAAACCTGAAAGGCCACATTCTCATGTTCCCTCTGGAGATGACAAAATCTTTCATTTTTGTTATCCTAAAGCAAACAAATATAGACATTGAGGTTTTCAAACAAAATTTAGTGTTCCTTACTAGGATTTGCTCAGCCACCATTTCTGAAGAACGTAGAACATGGCAGCTTCTTCAACTAGTAATTTTTTGTTTTTTTGGTTGGTTTTTTTGTTGTTTTTTTTTTTAACCTCAAAGAAGGCAAGTACATCTAACAGAGTTCTTTCTCTGGATAGCTGATCTAAGACACCAACGGAAGAGCCAAAACAGCACCCACAGAAGACATGCTCCTTCAATTGCTTGAAAGAGAGGCATAATGAAACATCTTCTAATGGAGGTGGCACATTTAAATGTAGAGAGCTGAGTGACCAGAGGACCTAATCCTTCTTTAATTCTAGTACACAGCTCTGAAAACTCTATGTCTACCTTAAAACTTCTATAGGTCATGAGAGGATCAGTAGTGGAGGTGTTTCTGCAGAATAAAAAACTTGGGTGTCTTGAATAGCAAATACCGAACGTCTCACATAAGCCACTGCTGCAGCCCTCCTCCCCAATACCAAAATCTGGATGCGCAAACCTCATACACAGTCTACTGGTCTATTTAAGCTAGACCTTTGCTTTTCTGATTAGAAAAGAATTATGGTCTGCAGCAGTGAAGGCTCAAGAACTTACGCATCTCTTGGCCCTTCCTGAGAGAGATCAAAGACCTGGCGTGGATTCAGATACCACATAAACATTTGGAGAACTTTTGTGCCCTGGGAAAAGAGAAAAATTGAAGGAAGGGAAACTGTGAATAGTTTAATGATTATTAGAAATAACAGTGTTCAGTATTCACTATATTTGTATTGCTTTTCTTTTTTCAATGCTTTATGAAGCAACCATAACCTAAAGAAAAAAAAACAAGCTAGAAAGCAGCATAGCAGACAACTGCTCTATAAAATAGCAGCCCACCAATCTGGGTAGGGTGCACATGCCTACATATTAACTAAATTTAACAACATATATCACTAATAGTTCATAAGAACAAGTATTTGGAGTCAGACAAAAGGTTCAGTTCTCACAGCAGCCTTTACTCCTGCCTCTCACCGCCTGCAAAAAGAAGGAAACTTTGTTATCCCATACCACCTTTAGCCATCCATAACAGCAAGACGTTTAACAAGCTTGCGGGCAAAATCGCCATGACATTGAACAGTGTCCTGCCCGACATCTAAGCAATGAGACTGCTTTGGCCTCCACCACCACCATGAACACTCATAACTGTAGCCCTTTACCATCTAATGAAGCTGGAGTCAAGTACTTTAAGGGGCCACAGCTGCCCCAGTGCTCCTTCACTCAGTGTAATCTGAACAGCCTATCACCTAAAGATATAATTTCTGCTTTCTCCAACTCTTGGGTTCATATTCTAGGCACTCAATTTCCTTCCTTCGTGTTCTGCCCAGACACCAAGTGACAGGATTTCTCTCTAGCAGAAGAGGGCCAAGAACCCTGTGGGGGTTCAGACATGGCCTGGGGGTGCAAGTAAGGAATTTTCAATAGCTCCCCATCCAGAAGAATGGTGCTTCTATCCAGCACCTTCCTCTAAGTGGAGAACCAAGAATAGCAGTCAAAAGGCCTAGGAAAATGTATAAGAGCCGAGAAAATGAATGTGATGTTTGCTGTAGGTATTTTCCCAAGCTCTGCTACTTACAGTTCAGGACTTCAGGAATCTTCAGGGTTTTCTGTTCCAAAAAACTCCTTCAGTCCATCTAAACTTTCAGCACATCCTATTGCAAGGAGGTTTTGCAGCTGAACTACATGCTTTGAGAAGAACCAACTGGTTTCTTTGGTTTGAATCACAGTTTTTGCAGTTTCATTTGATATCCTTCCTAATTCTTCTAATAGAGGAGAAAATGAGCGGTGGCTATGCTAACCTCTATGCTCTACAAGCCTTTATTGTACTTTGCATCACTCTTTTCAACTAGGAGGCCCTGTTTATCAAAAAGTACTCAGATTATTTAAAATTTGAAAAGTGGCAGGACTAAGCTGCAAAATAGTCACTTGGGTAAGGTTTAATTCCAAGAACCCTAAGAAAAAAATCCGCTGCATTTTAGTCACTGAAACTTGGTTCCCTATGGTACAAGAGCAGTAATGATTTTTTTTTTTTAAATGCAGGAACAGCTTATCATTTCACATTCATTAATTTCACAAGGCTTTCCTAGCAAAACTAAACCACTTTTAGGATAAAATTCTAAGACTTTATTGACTCTATTAATCTGTAGAAAGATTAAGTCTTCTGAAAACCTCTGAACTACTATTTTAGATTCTGTTCAACAATCTTAAGACAGGAACACAACTCCTTAAATACCCAAGTATCCATTCCATTTCCATGAAGCAGAAAGGGCATTAAACAAGGACCTCTTCTGAATACGGCAGAGTTTTTCCTATCTGACTGACCAGAAGCTGGTCTCATTTGCAATGAGTTGTTAAACCAAAACTTCGTGGATCCAGATGATGCTCTTACCTGATTCCCTCCGCTTTTTGGATTGACAAAAACCAGCAGTGGCTTCATGAGTGGAGAGGAGATAGGCTTTATCACAAATGGCCGACCTTTGTTATCCTGAGAAACAGAAGCAAGCAACAGCTTTAGTATAAGCTATGAATGTTTCCCTGACATAACATGCGCAGGAGACCTAACAGAGCTCTGACAAAGCTATCCCAGGTACTGGAAATAGTACAGTGGTACTGGTAATAGTACAGTCATGTCAATGTGGTGCATAGCTGGGACTATTTTATCCAGCTGGGACAACTGAGTGAGAAAACAAAAGGGGGAAAACATCCCTTCAGGCCAGCCCAAAACTATTTTAAGATTTTACACAATGTTCTTTAAAAAAAAAACAAAACCAACAATAATTCACACAGCACTAATGTACGAGATAAAGCGCTATTTCTAATACCAACAATTTTCCAATGGAAAACAGAATAAGCTACTTATTTCATTAATTCCAAGTAACAGGCAGGTTCTATCAGCATTTATCTGCAGATGATCTGCTCTTGAATTCTTGGCCCTGCTGCCCTCCCATCTTTGAACAAATGCCACATGAAATGAGAAAACTATTTGCCTCCATACACCTGCAGGACACAAGAGAGCCCTGTAGTGGGGGCTTTCTTCTAGGATGTGGCAGACACAGATTTAAATTTCTGGTCTGCAGCTCTCCCATGGTCCAAGTGAGAACCTTAACCAGGGAGCCCTCTCCATACAGAGGTGAGTCTCCTTCCACCTCTCCCATGAGGCTGTTCATCTATATAACTAATCCACTAGGCAGTTTCTGGAAACAGTCCCCTATAGGCTATATGGTAAATCACACCATCATATTATGCATCTGTTTATTCCCTCTCTGTGACCTAATGTCAATTTTCACACAAACAGAATATTTCCAATATGTGGTCTGCTGAGGGAGACACCCTCAAACTGGACCAGACCCTTGCATCAGTGCACTCACCATGGATTTCATAACCCCAGTTTCATACCCCTGCCCTGCCTAGTGGAAACCCAGGGTCTGAGCTGCGTCTCTTACATCCCAAGAGAATGCTGTTTCATTACGCTGCTGGTACTTCTGGAATCTGAGATGTTGTTTCTTGAAAATTCTCATACAAGTTTTATCAAAACTGATCTCTTCTCACAGCTAATACAATTGTGTAGATATTTCCAGTGGAAAAAACTGTATTAAAGAAATAAACTTCAACATCTGCACTTTGGCATTTAAACAAAAGGAGACTGATTTCTAAAGTGCTTGAATACCTACTTCATTGCCTCTTTTGCTGGCCTTCCTTTTAAAGGATGTTCTCTTCTTTCGCCGTGTTGAAGTCTTTAATGAGTTCTACATCAAAAGAAAAAAGAATACATGAAAAGCAAAACAAAACTTAGAAGACAGGCCCAGACAGAGTCCCTTTACGAAGCTCTTCCATGCATGTCCACTTGGAGAATGATAAGAGTATCTGGCACATGCTCGAGATTTAAATTACATGCGCTGCATGCTTTACACTTCCACACCACCGTTTATGGAGAAAGCCACACACGGAGACCAGACTGGTGCTTTGGAACTGGAAACTTTCCCACGCTGTGAGGGGGGAAAAAGATCAGATGCTCCCATAGACTCACATAACACCACATGTTGTACCTGCCAACCCTCCCAATAGGGGTAGGAGACGCCCGTTTCCCCTTCGGGGCTCCAGTCTCCTGCCCAATCAGGCTCGTCTCCTGGTATGGAGACCACCTGCATAAAGATGTAATAAAAAACATGATAAATGAGATATTTTTCATGTTTTTTTCAGGAAAGAAAACAACAACTTTTAGCTCTGGCAACCACTATGACTCAACATAACATAGGCCACCATGGCGTATGATGCTGGCACTGTGCACCCAGTTCCAGCCTATCAAGAAACTTGTGTAATCATCTGCTAAGGAACAAACTGAGTTGTTAACATTGAAGGAGTTGGGTGAGGGAGGTGTTTGTGGGGGTTTTGTTTGTTTTGTTTTTAAATAACCATATCACTTAACTACACAGAAAATGGAAGGTGGGAGGAGACACATGGACCATAAAACTGCTGGTATTTTTTGCAGAACCTTTTAAAACAGAACTTGTATCGAAGCTATTCTCCAGGCTGGCAATAGCCTGCTCAATGATACTGAACCAGAATGTGTTCCGGTGTAATAAAAACAATCCAAAGAGGGTAATTTTATTCTTATTTTTTAATCATTTTAATTCAGTAACTGAAGCCATACCTGCAGGAAATCTTAACCCTTTTCATATGATTGAAATTTTAAATTGTAGCAAATACTGTAAATATTTTCTCAGTATTTCAACTCCTAGTCTAGACATCACCAGGAAATAAAGCAACATAGGGAATTAGAAGAAAGTTTATTGATTTTTTGATTTTTATTTTTTTTTTCTGGCTTCAAGAGGGGAAGCAAGATCCACTCAGCTCATCCAAAAGTTCATTTCTGTCCTGATCCTTTTCAAAAGTGTGTCACTAATGAAAAAGTCAATGAACAGAGATGATCAAATCTGTAAGCAGCAACATCTGTTCTTAATCCTGCTTGCTAACCAACATTAACAGGAATAGCTTCTATATTCTATTTAATACGTAACTACATTCAGAATTTCAAGACTTCAATACGACACACCAGATACAGAAGTTAATGTTTCCATATATCTGAGAAGTTAAGAAAAAATAACAGATATCTAACTTAAATACCTAAAGTCGCTATCCTTTTTCACATAGATCAAGAAAACCCTGCTGTAGAGTGCAAGGTGCCATGCTTTTTGTCACCTCTCAAAATTCTTTGCGGACCAGGGCATAGTCAGGCCTTGTTGCTTACTGAAACTACTGAAGACAAGATAGCCTGCAGAGCAATTACATGGCATTTGCCATTTTAGATCATACTTCGAGAAAACACCTAAAGGAGTATCTGTATTCTTCTCTACTCAGCTACAAAGAGATCTTGAAAGCATGATAAACCACAAAGACTGCCCTGACTATGCAAGTGCTTTGGCAATATCATCTGCATAATCTGTCATTGTCCTACCTCTGTAATCTAATAGTCTGCAGAGAAAAGTCTTTATGTCAATAGAAACACTGAGACATTACACTCAAAGCTGCCTCCTGTGGGTGTCTTAGCCCAGTTCCTCAGCTGCTCTCTGGTGAAGGAGTCTCCCTGGAGTGAGGCAAAACACAGGACAAAGAGGTAGATGTCGTCTAACCACAGTCTTGCCACCAGTCTGCTGAAAGGTCACAGGCATATGAAGCCTTTTCCCTATGCTCCAGCCTCTTCAGGTGTAAAGTTCAAAATACTTATTCTGTTGGTAAAGTGCAGTGAATTTTGATGGAAAATATTAGTCTGTAGCTCCAGTTAGGTATCATGCTAAGCAAACACTTTACCTCTGAAAGGACATTGTTTGTTATTCTATTTCCACAATGGATGCACCTAAGCCCAGTGAAGGTCTTCTGGAAAGGGCAAAGACATTTTAGTAAAATCCTGACTAATTTTAAAGAATAGAGAATGTTTAAATGGAGTCGTCATTAAATCCCATTATAACATGTCTTTTCTCTTGCCTATGGATGGGGCAGGAAGAGGCATAAAGCTATATTAGAGAAACAGTTTGAGTCTAAGCTTTCATCCATCATTATCTCAATCTTCATTTCTACACTCAAAATGGCACTAAAATATGCTATGTCACAACTATGTTATTTCACCTTTTTTAAAAAAAACCACAAAGATTCCACTTTAATCTAGTGTTAAGAGAACCTAAAACTTTGCTACAATGATTGCAACTGCATGTCCATAGCAGATGAAAGGTGAAAAAACCTGATTAAAACTTATGCAGGTTCTCTTGCAAACATGCAGAAGAATAACAGCCAAGAGTAATCATCAGCCTTTGCACACTGAAGAAATGAATGAATATTACCTTGTCCACATAACAAGGTGATGAGCATTTTATGAATGTATAATGTTATTCAGCAAAGTACCTGATAACAAAGCATACCTTTAAATGGGCACCATATGCAAATCCTAACTTGCCTCTAGAGAGGAAACCTCTCCTTTGTGGATGTCAGTTTGGCCATCTTCAAAAAGAGATTTTTAGTATTATTGAATGGTCAGTACAGGTCTCAGCAAGCTTAGCTAGATGAACAGAACTGAAGTCCTTGAATGGTGTTGGGTGGTGTGAGGGTCACAGACTACTTCAAGCAAATCCTATGGATCCTTTCAACCTTTTCATTTACAAAATTTCAGCCTTCATTTTCAAAGACTTTTAGCATGCTGAGCTTCACATGACTTCAAACAAAGAACAGCCTCTGGGAAGGTCAATCTTGACTGTCTTCTGGTGGTTCACAAACCCCCATGGGATAAGCCAGCTGCATTAAGCAATTGATAAAATAAAGAAATAAACCTGGAAATATTAATATTCACTAGCACTTTTTCAAGGTCCTCAAAAGAGAAGAAGAAAACACCATGCTTACCTTGAAGAGAAAAACTTGAGTTTTACAGTTACTGCCTTTGCCTTCTCAAAGAGAAGGCAGGCTGAATCAGTAAATACATTAGTCAAATTCTCTTCATTATTGTTTAATAATCACTTTTCTCCCACAGTGCAAGCATATAGCAAGTCCATTCCCAGACCTAACACCACTTGGGCTACCAAACCTCACCTTAAAAACAATACTACCAATCAACAGGGGTGACCTGTTTTCATGAACTAGGAAATAGAATTGATTTGAACCCCAGGAAACCAGAACTGGTATCAAAGTGCTGCTAATGCAATACAGAAACAGTGGAAATCAGTAAAGAAGTTACAGAAGTGGTTTACAATATGAATGACATGGAATAGGTATTGAGAGTTTCCCATTCATGTACATGGCTCATTATACACAGGGCTACCACCGATTCCAAAGCTGTTTGAACCATTCTGAATATTTATCTTGCAATTAATTGCTTGCAAGAAGCAAAAGCTCCCCATTTACAATATAGATTGCCAGTAGAGATTTGTCCTAAACCAATTACACTATGATGCTTCACTATCACAATGTTGCTGGTAATCAGAGGGGGAGTGTGCTCTTCATTCAAGTCCAATATTTGAAAGGTAGTGAGCCCCATTGTATAAAATAAGCATGGAAACCCATTTTTGTAGCAAGAAAAAGAAAAATTTAAATTAAAAGTCAGGCCAAGATTTTGCTACAAAAAGCCATCTTATTTGCTTAAAAGAAACAACCAACAAACAGGATGAAGGCATCACTAAAATCAATTTCATATGAGTAGGGAATTCAGTCCAGGAGTTGCCTGTGACCGATGCAAGTAGTTAATTAGAGCTGAGGAAATATTTTATAATGAAATGCTTCTAGCCAAATTTATTCCAATTGTGGAAAATATGAAAAACAGATTGCTGCTTAAACGTTTATTTACTATCTGAATTTACAAAAATTTGCAAATATTGTGTTTGCATCCTGTGAATTGAATGCAGTGAATATTTCAGAGTGTCTACCAAATGTTCATACAGGGTGAAGAGGGTCATAACACGCAGAAGGAGAGCTGGCCAGAAACAGCAGGAGAGGAGAAAATATTTCTTAAAAAAGTAATAAATAAGTAAACAAGACTTCTGCCAAAAATCTGAAAACACATTTGAAAGATGCACCAGTATTTTCTACAGCAATAAGGATGCATAACCCAGAACTAACATTGCAATGGGTACTGTTAAGGAGTTTCATGGCAGTATGCCCATTGTCTGTGCTAAATACCATTTTGATCAATCTAATGCTTCAATTACTCAAGATAAGGTTTTTGCATGCTACTAAACATGAATTTCAAGGACTTGAGATGTGATGAAGAGGGAATATTAGACTGAAGTACTTCCTTCTCTACTCAGGCACAATTCTAATAGATATCTTATTTTAGTGTAACATTTTAAACCTTTATTTAAAAGCATTTTTCCCATGAATCATAACTAACTAGATCATATCTATTTTCTTATTTGAACTTCTGTGAAAAAATAATGGACAAGAAAGAAAATTCTCTGTAAATAGTGTAAGGAAGACACCCTGCTTTGGCCAAATGCCAAATCAAAAGAGAATTGCAAGTGTCAAAATTCTTCTTTTTTTGTTATTTTTCCCTAAAAATTAAATGGAACTAAAATTTAAAAGATCAAAGAAAGGTTACTATTAGTAAGGTCAGATACGGCTACGTCTATCAGATACCACACAGGTGCTGAAAATTAGCCAAGGAGATTAAGTCCCTGCCAAGAACTCGCACAGATTCTTCAACAACAAAGGAAAAAGATTCCTCTGGAGGAGGCTGGAGTAAAACTAACAAAGAAAGAAGAGTGGGGGGAATAAATACAAGCACTACAGAAACCTTTTTCTCTGAGTGGAGGTTTCTGGGAATCTTGCCTGCTCTCTCTGGGCCTAAAGAAGAAATAGTGGTCTTTTCAGTTGACTTTTTGATTATTCTATATATATGCTTCCACTTCCTTTCTCTTCTCTCCCCTCATCTTTAATATCCAGCTTGTTAGAAATGCTACTCATGCACAAATCTGACAGCCATATCCCTAGACTGAAAATAAAAAGTGAGCAGTGTCAGAGCTTAAGACCTTTTTCCAGTTTCATGGGGCTAATTTTGTCATAATGCCTTGCCAACAGCCTGAACTTCTCAGCTTCTTGTTGACAGCCAGGACACAGAGTCAGAAAGCCCTGGGTCAGTTCCCAAGGATGGACATACTGACATTAAGAACCACACAACACTACTCTATAAAACCAGCATTTCTGTCAATGAAGGAAAATTACAAGAAAGCATGGGTGGGAAAGTTCAATACCCCAGACACTTCATTTCAGAAATAAAAAAAGCTTGTTTCAGTGCTTTTGGAATAAAACTTTTACCAGCATTTCTGACTCCCTGTTAAGTTCAGTGCTTGTCTTTTTCAGTTCTGTCTGGAGTGAAAACAGACTTTTAAACGGGGATTAAAAAATAATACTTCTCTCATAATGTGAATTCTCTTTTAATTTTTGGCCAGCTCTCTTTTGGATCTCTTTTTTCTGTATTGTGCTCACCACTGAATTATATTCTCCAAGATATATCACATTAGTTGCAAAAGCTTTGAAGTCTAATGTTCATTACCTGCAACTAAATGAGCACATGGGCTTACTGCTGACTTTCAGCAAGCACTGATGTAAATAAGAGATGATTGTTTAAATGTCCATTGATGGCAAATTCAGAGGGATGCCAGTTCAGCCACAGCCAATTCTTACTGCAGTTCAAGTCAATGTTTGTGAAGTTTTTCCCTGTATTTGCTCAGCTCTATTTAATGAAACATGCTGGACTGCCTACAACACAGGGGATTTTCTTGCAATATGCTCACTGAACTCACAGTTACAGGAACAAACCTGAGCTGGATTTGCTCAGAACAAAAGTCATGTTTGTTGCTAATTGTCCCAAACAGGGAAATCTACTGAAGGGCTGCATGGAGGGGCAGGAGGATACAGGTTCATAATCACCATGGATGTATGCTGGGTTTCAGCATTGAACAAGCATGCCTTAGTGAAGGAGTACTGAGCAGCGAAGCCAGGTTGGCCCTGCACAGCCATACAGCTTCAGAAACAGACAGCAGCATGCAGTTACCTGAGGTTTCTTCACCTTAATGATCCAGGTGGGAGGCACAATGACAGCAGCGTGAGCCCCCAGGGAACATGGCTCCTCAATGTGATGTAGCATGAAACAGGTGACTTTGTTATGAAACTGGAAGAGGAGAAAAGAGTAGCGTGGATAAGGTAGCCAGGAAAGACAAAGAGGAAACACGGAGAGAAAGAAGTGGGTGGCAGTGCAAAAGCTGGAGCAACGTTCCCAAGCCTACCATCTTCAAGCTCTTCAAACGGTGGAGTTTTAGGAACATATAACTAAAGATCATCTTCCCTAAAGACATATTCCCATACCTTCTTACAAAAAATCACTCCTGAAGATCACAAGCTAGTCTAATGCAGCTGTATGAGCTAACAGTGGCAGAGCACTGATGGGAGGTAACCAGCAACTATGTTGTGCAGCAGGACTTTTCTAGGGAACTTGTGTCAGCCAGGTGATGCTATGGTGTCTTTGAGGGAAAGAAACAGAAACAGCAAAACCGGGGGTGATACACAGAGTGGGAACCCTGAGAGCCATGAAAAACAGAATTACTTGCAGTGTGGATACTCAGCGAAGCTGCTACCAGTCTCTCTGAGTATTGTTCACTTACCGCCAGCTTGCACCAGGAACAACTGATGGCCACAATCTCTTTACTATGGAAGGAGAATTTCTGCTGAAAGCCCTAGAATAAGCAGGAAAAAAAGGATTAAATTCCTCCTGTCTACAAGAAAATTTACACCTTTAACTCTTGACAGGTGACTGTGCCAGGCTAAATCCGTTCACCAGTCAGATACATTGGTTCATTCTCAAAGCTCTTAATGACCAAACAGATTTCTAGGGGATAAACAATGACAGGATTCACAGAGAAGGCTCTTCAACTGGTGCATTTTCACATACTCTTTTAAAAACACTTCTCCAAAATTTTATGCTGCTTCTTAGATTTTACAGTTAAAAACAATGGAAGAAGAAATAGAGAAGGAATGCCTATTGTAATGGATTCATACAGACCTGACAGATTCAGATTTTCTGTTGAACAAAACATTCTCTCACTGCGGACTTTTTTGCTCTAAATATAAACAAGAATTTGGTTTTGTTGGTGGGTTTGGGGTTCTGGGGTTTTTGGTGTGTTTCTTTTTTTTTTAACTACAGAGTGGAATCAACTACAAAGTCTGTGTGGAAATGTTCTGATTGGGAAATTAAATTTATTGTTTTATTGAGCTGACTCAGACCCAAATCTTTTTAGTAAGTTCCAAAAAACCCAAGATGGTCCAATTCAGATCAAACAGATAAAATATTTCTTTATAGTTTTAAAAAGAAGAAAGTCCATCATTACCAGCAGATGTGAGATTTTATTCCCCTACAGAAGAGTTTCATTTTGTAGAATACAAATGCAATTTCAGCAGACATATCACTTCACTCTAAATTCTAAGGCTGGAAAAGACCACTGGGTCATGAACACCTTTCTTGCATATAACACGAACAATAAATGGTAACTTACAGCCTAAAAATTTGTGTTCAGTTAAAGCTCGTTTTAGCCAGAGAAAGAATTGTAAAGCAAATAATTTTAGCAAGAGGCAGAAAGTCCAGAGCTTCAGTGAACATTTTGTCATAGTCACCTTCACTGCTTAGATTTCAGATTTGCAGTTGTCTCCATATGTTATTCATTTCCTTTCATCAAGCCTCTCTATACTACGGCTAGCAGATGGACCACACCACCAAGGCCTGTTCCTAAAGAGGCTTGTGTCATCTCTGCCTAGATTTTTTCTATTTTTTTAAATCCTTCCCCTAATGCCTCAGGTTTTACATTCAGAGAAATTTAAAGAACAGATTCTTCACAACGATGTTGATTTGGCATATTCAGGTTTAGTAATAGAGCATGGTCCAATGGCTTTACAAATACAAACTGGCCAGTTGCTTCTGGCTGAGGAGATCTAGTCTGCCATTAAGTGTGGGCACAAGAACAGAGTGACAGTAAGTATGATATGAGTGCTGGAACAGAGGTCTGACAGTGGTCAAAATGGTCTATTCTCATTCATTTATCCTAGTGCTTCTTAATGTTTCTCACAAATCTCACTCTTTTTGTCCCAAAATGTATTAAGAAAAAATTATTTCAGTCCCTCATGGGCATGAAATGTTTTGATTTGTTCTGCTTTGTAACAACCAAGAGAGAAATTGTTCTCTCCCAAAACCTCCACTAATAAAAACCTTAAATTCAGTACATTAATTCCATGGCCCATCAGTTATGTCTTTTAAACATATGGACTGAGCAGCTTGCCTGGTTCTGGATGGACCGTTTTTCATTTATTCAGTTAGCCACTTGGCTTTTAGAGAGTCATTAGAGAAAAACATATTAATGACAAGTAGCAATAAAATGCCACTCTTCCTGCTAAAATTGCTTTACAAACGTAAGCTTATTCTTTGTAAGGATACATGTTTGAGGTAAGATAGCAATTATTAGAAAGCTAGCTTTACAAATAAAGGAGCTTATAAAATAAAGCGATGCACTGCAGGCCACAGTGAGATTTGATGCGGCCCCCCCCATTTTCCACCAAAAATTATTTTTTCTTCCTTCTCTCGGTGAGAAGGAAAACAAAAATTCAGCTATATTGTTGCTGGGTCATGTGAGGAGGCCTTCTGCACAAATTTAGAAATTTTGTGATAGA
Organism: Psittacus erithacus; assembly: GCA_009867235.2. NCBI lineage: Eukaryota > Metazoa > Chordata > Aves > Psittaciformes > Psittacidae > Psittacus > Psittacus erithacus. Next base: position 20,198 of record WYDI02032781.1, read on the forward strand.
AAATTCACCTCTGTGAGAAAAGCAACCTAGCAGTACCTGATTTGCCCTGATTCACCGGCAGCCAATTCCTGAACAACACACAAAATCCCATGCTTTGAGCTACTCCTGTAGAAATATGCAGTGGTGCATACCCAAGGAAACATATTTTGAGGAATCTGAATCCCTATCTTGCATTGACACTTACATTTGCCTGAATAGCCAGGATCAAAGTCCACATTAATATAGACAGACACCCATGCACACAAACAAAGCACATAGGGATTACTAGCTCCAATATGGTTCGGTTATATTCTCAAATGAATGTATCTTTAAAGAGTATTTTCACATCTGTGTTAGGGCCACTAATATTTTTTTTTTGGCACATATTTTCCAATGATATTTATTCCCTTTTTAATGCTCTCAAAGATATTCCAATGTAACATTACTGTAGGAGAGCCAGGTATTATTACAACTCAAATAAAGCCACGTAAGGATGTTGGGAAGCATTGATTCCTTAATTAATGTTTATGATTTGAAACATGAGATAGGTATATTCTAAATACTTTCTTTACTCAAATTATTATTAATGATTATTAAAATACTTAATATCCAGTTCCAGCCATGGGCTAGGACTAATATTACACAACAATGAGACCTACCAAACTCACTAAGTATTCCATGAACAATGCTTTCTTTTACAGCTTTAAATTTACTGCGATTTCATTAAAATGATAGGTTTTTTTCCTTTTGTCTTCTGTGACAAGAGAATATAAAAGATGGTTCTCTCTCAGATATGTACAAAATGTAACAGCACAACGCAAGACAAGAAAGTATTTTGCTGTAATAGGAGACTGCTTAACCAATAAATACAATGAGATATTTTTTCTTGTAATCATTCTCCTTAATCCTTTCTGTTTCTTGACAAAGGACAACTCCCCTAAAGCACACCCATTTTAGTCTTAACTGAATACTTCTTATTTAAGGGGGAAACTGTGAACTTCTTCATAGGAGTCAAGGCTGATAGGAATTATAGGAGGTACTAGTCATGTTGCCCACATGAATGTATCCAGCACAGGTTTTGTTATGATAGCTAGTAAGTACTCCTATTGCAAAATCAACTAATGCCTCTAGGGGAAATCCAGGCCAAAATGGCAGAGGAGGAAGGCAATATCATTGCCAAGTCATACCATTAGAATGCTGTACACCAAGTGCCTTGCTGCACTGCTCCCCTGCTAATGGCCACAAAAGGACATCATATTTTTAATGCATGCCTTGTTACAGCTGGCAGCTGGTGATCTACATCAGTATCCAGATACAAATCATATTTTCTTCTGACTTCAGTACTGTGCCATGGAGATGAGACACAGTCTAACTAGTTTGTGTTAAGAGGGAGAAAAAAGTATAATGCAGTCCTAGAGAAAATTAATTAAACCCTTTATTGGATTTTTTTAATATCTCTCAACAGATTTCAGGGATTCATATTTCAGAAGAAAGGACTCCAGTAGGTAAGGTCTTTCTTACCCCTTTTTATAGCTTTTTAGAAATAAACCTTTACAATGTATGCAGCAGAGGAAATGTGGAACAGTCTCACAAATCTTACAGTCTGCCAGGGCAGAAAGAAAGCAACACCCTTTCTTTTTCCAAAAACCTGAAAAAAATAAGACATTGCAATTTTGGCACAGAAGAAAGCACGACAAGAACACCATATTGGCACAGGCTTAGCTTAATGAAGAAAGAAGCTCAAGGAGCCACAGCCTTCCTCCTCCTCATTTTCAGCAGCCAGTGAAGCAACATGTCCCAGGAACACATGATGTGCTCATTCCTTCAGATGCAGCTGCCATTTCTTTTCCCACATGGGAATCGGGGCTGCTCCCACACAACATATCAGGCTTGTCATCAGCTCTTAAAAGAGGCCAAGTGTTTAGCATTGAAGGATTTCAGTGACTAGAAGGATCTACTGGCTGCCCTGAATTAATAAGTGCCCAGTGTTGTGCTTCACTGGAACTCTTACCTTTCCACACTGCTTACATTTCCCCTCCTGCCTCCGCCTGTGCACCCAATGATGGCGGACAAAGTTCTACAAAAGAAGGACAAAGAGATGTGTTATAGCAAGCAATGGCAGCTTGCACTTAGTGCTACCATCTGTGTGAAATTAGTTTACAGACGCAAAAGGAGAGCTCCCTTCAGTCAACGCAATCATCTCTGGAGTAAAATTCAGCAGCCCCAATGGGAAACCCAGACACAGCCAAAACTGCAGGAGGAACAAGGATGAGATGATGTTCTTTATCCATATTGAAGTGTGGCCAGAACTACTCTCTTGGTGCTTTTCTACAAAAAGAAGGAAGTTCATCATATGATGTGAAGATAATCATCACCTAAATACAGAGCACAGAAGTGCCCAGCCACTGCTGTGTTCAGCCACAATACAGGACCCCACTCTTCTGCTTGGCAATACAACCTCGTAACACAAAAAATCACAAGTCAATGCAGGAGATGGAAAGGAGGGGAAGAAGAAGCAGTCATTGAAGCAGTCTTTTCTCCATGTTTGGACTACTTACATCCAGACCGGCAGCAAGAGGTGCGCAAGAGACAGGAGGGCAAGCAGGACTGTTGTCCCTGCTGTTGTGCTGGCAAGGGGGGTAGAAGGGGTATGCTTGCACCATGCTGTTATACCAGCCAACATTGTATCATTGATGTGGAAGGGAATTGAGCTACCTCTGCTAAGAGCCAGCTGGCCACCAAATCAACTATAAAAGTTAAGAGGTGTTTTTGAAACACTGGCTAAACTATATTTATATATCTTCTAAGGCAGATATATAAATATAACAACAACAATAAATATCCAGCACCTTCAAATGAGCTGAATTCATACAGTAACTGAGGGCAAATCACAAGGGTTATGAATGTTTGATTACTTTTTTTTTTTTTTACTAAAAATATCTTAGGATGCTAGAGATACTTCTAGGGAAAAGAAAAAGAAAACTGGGATAGGTAAGTGAAAGCAGAGGGAAATAGAAAAAAAAGAAAGAATGATAAGGAAGAAAAAATATAGAAATACAACCAAAAAAAGAGACAGACAGAATAGCTGAATAAATGAAAAAAGAGACAACGGAAAGATAAAATTGTTTCTGTCAGTGTAAGTAATGGAGTGCTTCAGCTAGAATTCATTTTACATTTATTCTTGGGAGGAGAACATGTCCCACTGGGAACCAATAATCTGTCTGAGATTCTTCTGAATCTAAAAGCACTGCTGCAGGTCCACACCAGACTGATCAGCACACAAATCAAATGAAAAGCAATCTTCATTTGTCCATTACTTACTTCTCTTGGAGATCTGGAGCCTCCTTCTCGGAAAGTTGGTTTGCAGCGAAAATTAATCTGGCATTAAAACAAAGCTGTTAGAACTGAAAACAAGCTAAGAAAGAATTTATTCCAATATGTTGATCTAGGCCAAATTTCCAAAATACTTATTATCTACTAAAATATTAGCTTCAATAGCTGATCAAAGTAACTTACCTGGATGCCAGCAGATATATGCCATAACAATTCTCCTTGCTAGACCTCCACACAACCATCATCTTCATTAATGCTATTGCTGCCTGCTCAGCTCAACTATTTAAACTGTCTCCCCCTTGCTTAGAAGGAAACACTTCATCTGTTTTGGCCTTTTTGGTTTGTTTGGAGGGGATTTGGTTAGGGATTTTGGTGGGGGTCTTTTGTTGGGTTTGTTTTTTCTGATGAAAGTCATTTGCAACCAAAGAGGACTTAAGCTTCAGTCTCAAAAGTTAATAGGACCTGGAAATCTAACCTCTGTCAGACCTCTTTGCAAATCCTAGTGTACAGAGAAAAAAAAATACATTGGAGAAAGGCATGGGAAAAGATCAAAGAATAGGCGAGTTAAGGATGCACTAAATTTAATAGATTCAAGCTTAAGGTGACTATCTTTCAAAGAATAAAACACTTAAGGAGACTGCGCAACTACGCTTTTGTTATGAAAGTAGAAGGATCAAGTTCCCCTAAATTTAAATACAACCTTCCCATATAAATAAGTTTAATAATGACCTTCAAAATAATAGCTCAAAGGAGAAAATAAAGACAAACAAAATACTCATTACTTAAGAAGAAACTAAAGACATAGCAATATTAATCTTTCTCCATTGCTCTTCACCTGGAATTGCTATTCATTTTTTTTGTTGTCAATTTGCAGCAGCCTGGAAAGACCCCCAGATTATGTTTATTTTACTCATAAATGTACACCTTTGCAAAGAGGGACAAGCAGAAGACTTACATACCAGTTTTAAACTCCACGGGCTTTAAGAAGGATGCAGACTTTATAAAAACTTCTGCTAAGAGGTAAATTTCATGGTCTTCAAGTTGGAATAAACAAGCTCAACAGAATAGGGTTTCATCTAAGTGCTCATTTTCTCTGGCTGCCAATGCCACCAGCTCGCTGGGCTATGGAGATTCAGTGAGCACTGTTGATGATGAAGGAAGTAATGAAAAATTCACTGATAACACTTTGTGCAGAAAGTGCGTGCTAATGCTAATTTCACTGTGGGTAAAAGCATCGGGGGTGGAAATGGTACCACTCCAACTTGGTACTACGGCAATCACTATGACATTTGTCAGCGCAAGTCCAAATACTTGGAAAGGAAAAAAACTCCTTCCAAAGGGTTGCTGCTATAAATTTGTTATGCATCAACTTCTTTTATGAAGGACAACATTGCAAAACATACAGGAGTGAAAACGCAGCTCTAATGAAATCAGTGGGGAAATTCCCACTCATATTTCTTTGCACATATCCCACCAAAAAAGAAAAGGGTGGGGGGAGATTTCTTTAACCCATTACCAGTTAAGTTTGATGAAGACAAATCACTGTGGGGAAAACTGAAGTCAATGACAGATATTCTACAGGTGCTTGGGGGTGACAAGGGCTCATTGAAGGAACTGAGAAGCAGGACAGATGTTTGCAAAAAAAATAATGATACTTAAAAACAAAGTTTTGAGCAGAAAATACTATTGTCTAGTAAATACTGTGAAAAATGTTTATAGTAGCATCTTGCGCTGCATTGCTTGTGATAAATATAGCTGTCATAAGATGAATTATGCTGGGTTAATTGAGGAATTTTGAAAGTCCTATTTTGTAGATGACAAGATTCTGCATTTTCTAGCTTCAATTTTCAATCTAGAAGTAGAGGGAAATTATTTTTTAAACAAAAAATGTGAAAGCATTCCATGGGGCGAGGGGGAGCGTTGTTGTTTGGATCTTGTTTTGGTTTTGGCTTGGGTTTTGGGTGGGTTTTCCACCTTTTTTTTTTTTTTTTAATGGTTTACAGAGTTTAAAGAAATATATTTTAAAACATAAGCTGTAGTTTAAAGTCAACAAATATACTTGTAAAACAGCTATGAAAACCAACTCGGCATATGGTGTTTTCCACACTGAATCCTCAGTAAGACTGAAGTAAGCGTTGCCCGCATCAGGCTCCAGCAGATGGCAACGTCTTACCTTCTCTAACTGCTCCATGCACGCATTGTGGACCACAATCTTGCAGGCAGCACACTTCCTTCGCAGAGCGGATTTCTGCAAGAGGAAAAGGAGACGTGTGTGCATAGAAGCGCGCTATTCCCAGAGGCAAAAAAAGCTGTAAGAAGAAGAGGTGTTTCTGTCCTTGTGCAACATATATTTTTTTCCTCTCTTGGTGCTCTCAACTGCTCCGTATACTGAAGAAAGGTCTGCGGCTCTTCCAGTTACGAGTTGGACTTTGTGAAAAAGACAGAGAGCCACAGTACTCCAGCTTGTGAACTAGAAATAAAATGTTCCCTTTACTTAGCAGATGAGGTTGTTAACAGTGCAGATTACCACTCCAAAAGGGAGCAGCCTGTGAAGATTATGAGCAGAGATGGTGAAAAGAGGTGAAACACCACACGTGCAAATCAGAGAACTCGAACCAGTTCAGAACAGTATGTCATTTCATGCTTATCATATAATATTTAACTTGATAGGCCTGACCATTGCATTGCAAAAAAATATGTGGGTACTCAGGTGATTTAGCAGAGGATGATAACCTTCTCGCAGAATGTTGTTTAATGCTTATGAAATATTACAGCTGGGACAAAATTCTCAACCTAATTAGTTGAGAAGTTTTATTAACTTCTGTAGGGCATTTAAAGTAATTCCAATTGAATCCCCTGATCAAAGCATATCAAAGACAAGAGACTGCCTCCACGAGAGAGAGGAAATATAGTTACATTTTTTTTCTTGCATATACTCAATTTAATAAACCAGATGGAATTAATTTTCATAGAAGTTTTACTTATAAACTTGTGCTTGAGGAAAAGAAAATTTATAAACACATAATAAGTAGAGACTGATTTGCTTCAGATTTTTACATTCAATTTATTCATATTCATTTAAATCTCTTATAAATTATTTCTTTAGAATTTTCAATATATTGTAAATAAACTCAAGAAGAAACAGGAAGTACAGCTTTGGCTCACATTATATATTAATTATTATAAATTATTATAATTTTACTGAGTCTCATAATTATGAGTCGCATAATTATCTAACTACACCCTATCTGTATGTGCTTACATTATGTGGAGTGTTGTTCTAATGTTTTGCCTGAAGAATGATGATATTGTGTAAGACTAAGCTTTCATGTGGTTTGCGATGTGCTAAGTTTAAGTGTGTTTTCAGTCTTTGTGTTTCCCAGGAAGAGTGAAACAATATAAAGTAATCCATCCCTAAGATGACAAACTGCAAAAAGCAAACAAAGATAGTGCCTTATGAGCAGCTTTTATATCTTGCTTTTTAAGTTGTTCTCATGATTTTTGAATATTTGTGGCATTGCAAGTAGTTGCAACCGTCTATAGTGAGAGGCTGTCTTTTCCATTACTTTTAACTATTTTAATTTATCATAAAATGCCATCTTCATATTCCAGAGATTATGAGTTTATGTTTTTTATAGGTTAACATTATATGCAAAATCTGTGCAGCTACAGCTTAATTATTTGTCAACGCTTCTCCATTGAAAACATTTGATCTTAAACAAAAGCAAATAAATGGTATCTTGAAGAATCACAGGGAGTATCCAGAAACACCCCAGAGAAGAGGGACTCCCCTTACACTTTGCAGCCTAAGGCCAGATGCTTCCTTAAGCGCTGATTCAAAACCAGGGCTTGAACACAGGATTCCTACTCTCTCACCACATTTCCTAAATACCAGTTTAAGAGGGGTTTGGTATAAGATGGGTTTGGTCTTTTTCTTCTCTTCTACTGAAGCAGTTTAACTAACATACTACGTGAAGAGTTGCTGAAGCAGACTGGAAGTATAAAAGTAACTCCCCAGTAAAGAATGAGTTAGAGATGAGTTAGAGATCAACCCAATAATATTTTTTTCATACGCAGCAGAAAACCTTCAATACAAAAAGGCAAATCTCAAATATTCTTGAACAGGGGACGGCAGACACTGGAATATGAGCACACTAATGAGTGCACTCAAGAGCTTTGAAAATTCAGTTCGAGTCCTCTTGGTGATTAAAATCGCAAAAATTTGATCAGATCCTATTCTCAGAGACATTTGTGCATATAAATAAAATAAGCTACTTTCTTTGAACATTTCTGAAATATCTTAATATTCGAACCTTTTTTCCCTTTACCATGTTAATAAAGCTACTCATTAAATCCATTCTTATTGTGTATATAATCTGGGTCACACAAAAATCCTTAGGGCTTTTTCCCCAAGCAACAAAGTCTTCAACCAGAAGCTTTTTGCTCCTTTTGCATTCTTTCTGGAACACAAGCATCAGCAACAGCAAACAATTCAAACTCCCAAGTGCCTGAGTACTGTATCAGTCTGAAGTCAGGCTTGTTACCTCAAAAAGAAAGAAGAAAAAGTGGAAATAACTCACTGAGAACTTGACTTGGCAGCTCTCTTCCCCCAGGTAGCAGAGGTCCCCAGAAACATTTGTCTCCAGCCACAGATGCTCTCCATTCACAGCATTTTCCTGAGGAAAGATGACTGTTATTCTGGTTTGTGAAATTCGGCTACGTGAGTATAGAGGGGGAAAAAAAAAAAAAGAGATCTGATTTTCACCACAAATTCCATATTTTTATGTACAGTTCAGTGAAACTTTGCGCTCATGTTCTTCCCACATGCTGCATAGTTTAACTGAGACTCTAGCATGACATATACACAGAATTGTAAGTAAATGGAAAACCAAGAGAGGTGAATAAAAACCACAGCTACTGAACTTTGAACTGGAGAAGCCCAAATATTTGAGAACCAGGCACAGAAGTACAAAATAGCATGCTGACTTTAGCTTTAGGATAATGAGATAGTTTAGAAAAGGAAAAATGCTTTCTTTAGAATGGCTGGATCAACACTGTATGTTTACGAAAACATCAACAAAACTGTCCTGGGTTCAGCAGTAGCAGTCATTTTTCTCCTTCTTAGTAGCTGGTGCAGTGCTGTGTTTTTTACTTTCAGCCTGGGAACAGCGCTGATAACACCAATGGTTTTAGTTACTACTCAGTAATTGTTTAGTCTGGCCAAGGACTTTCTGAGCCTCATGGTCCGCCAGGGAGGAGGGGAAGCCGGGAGGAAGCAGAGACAGTACACCTGACCCAAACTAACCAAAGGTATATTCCATACCACAGCACGTCATGCCCAGGATGTAACTGGGAGTTACCCGGAAGGTCTAGATCTCAGCTGGGGTCAGGCTGGGTGTCAGTCGGTCAGCGGGTGGTGAGCAGTTGTATTCTCTTCCCTTGTTATTTCCCTTATCATTATTATTATTGGTGGTAGCAGCAGTGGTTTGTGTTATACCTTAGTTACTGGACTGCTCTTATCTCAACCTGTGGGAGCTGTATTCTTTTGATTCTCCTTCCCATCCCTCTGGGAGCTGAGGGAGAAAGGGGGGAAGTGAGTGAGAGACTGAGGGACTGCGTGGCTGGGCTTAAACCACGAAAAAAGCGTTAAGTGGCCAGGACAGACCAGACTTCAATTTTATACCTGAAAGAATGATACACTGAGAGCACTTTCAAGAGAAAAAAGTCTACCTAGGAGAATCACAGCTAGTAGTGATTGACATGGTAACATCTGATTTTTCTTTGACAGCCTCATTTGAACAAAACTGTACCTCAGTTCTATAAAAATTCTAGTTCTGAGGAAATCTGGTTGTATAAAGACTAAAGTTTTCACTTGATCATAATCCTGGCTTGACTAAAAAGCCTACTGTACACTACCTGAGCAAAGTGAATAAACAGGATTTCTGTTCAGCCAGAATTAGAGCATGATGGAAAATGCTTTGACAGTCTCTGACATTTGGTTCCCACACTGCAGAAGTCACAAATGATGACGCTTACCAAACAGATGGCGTCCGACAGCAGGATGCTCTGAAATAGCCATCTTGGTTAAAATAATTTATTTTAAATGCCACTGACAGCTTCAAAGTGCTGAAATGAGAAAGCTTCTCTTGCCGTGCAGATTTCTTAGGTAATGCACAGAAGTAGAAGTGGCAAAATCCTTCGCCTTCTGGAATACGAGTGAATCCACAATAGACAAGACCTCTGCAAGTCTGCATGTGATGCTTACCACAGCTATGGTGCTCACTTCAAATAAATTAAAACAAAATTGGAGGTTTTCTGGTACGAGGTCTACCTGTCCACAAGTTTAACTTCATTATGCAAAATAATTTTTAAGGACTTGAACTAGCTTCAGAAATTCTTTGAGACTTACTCAGATGGTAAATTATTCAGACTGTAAGTTCTTTCCCTTCAAGTTTATATTTATATTAAAGTAATTTTCTTTGACAAGAACTGCACCAGTTTTACAGCACAGAAATAAAATTACTATGTCCACAGTAATGCCCGACATACGAACTTCCTGTCTAGTTTGTGAGGAGGCAGACAAGAGGACCAAAGCAGGAGGGTATGAGCTCAAAAAGTATTTGACCTGAGCACATTCTTTGCTGATGAAACAGTGCAAATTCAACATTATAACCCAGAGTTAAATTTCACAGATTAGAAGGGAAGTTTAGGAAGGATCAACTGCTGAAGCTAAGTAAGGAAGCACACAGCTCTTGGGACATAGTTTTTAATGAGGAATCAGAATTACATTAAAAAAAAAATAGATTAAATGTCCCTTCATTCAGACCATGTCCACATAACTTGCCATTCAGGATTTCTAAAGTGGCCTATTTCCATAACCTAGTTTTGACTGATTTTGTTCTTTACCATTATAGACTGTATCACAGATTCACATGTCTGACTTTACATCCCAGTGTAAACAAAATCAGTAAGTAGTCTACAAGAATGACCTTTGTAGCTCATGTTATGACAGAGTTCTGACAAGACTAGATAATAAAAATGCAAATAACCTCATGTGGTGTAAGTGGCACACCTCCAGATACCTACTGCCACAATTTCACAATGCTGTGTGTCAAAACTCACAATTTCAATTCCAGCAAACTGATGCTGGAAAAAATCTTCTTTCACCCTGAATTAGAGCAAAGACCTGAGACTTCCCAAGATGAAATGTCCTCTCGCAGAAGAGCTTTGCCTGTCGATTGCTTTGTCTCAATAAGATCAAAAGGAATTATTTGAACCTCACTATTTTGAATTTTACAGGGCGCTGCCATTTATAGGATGAAACATTCGGTTGCCATTTATAAGAATCAAGATGATATAGTCAAAGGAAAATGCTTTGACCTTTTCCAAACCAAATTTTCCTTTCAATTCTAAGAGTAAATTTTGATAAAAATCAATACGTTTCTATAAAGTATTTTGACTTCAGAAAATCAGCATTTTCTACTCCAAAATTTCCAGGCTGTATTTCACAGCAGGACAAACGGGTACTTCATCTACCAACACATAAACTGACAAAAGATCTCTTGGATCACATCTGGCAAGATTTCCAGTTTAACACAAAATTAAAGCACAATAAAGGCTACATCATCGCTTATATATTTTGATACAGGTTTTTTTTACCCACAACAGTTTTGAGTTCAGTGTTCAGCAACCTTTTCATAAGTACTTTGCCAGCTTGGTTCATTTTGCACTTGACATCTTTGTTTGGCTTTAGAAGTAAACAGCTACTAAAGAGGCAGTCGTCCTCTCTCTGTCCTTTACCCCTTAAACTCCAGTCTCATGCTTTTGCTATTTTCCTCATGTTGGAGCTAGTGGCTGTGAAGCTACGTATGAACCAGTCTAACTAATTGGAAAAAATAGATAAATTTTATCTACTAAATCAGTGAGACAAAATGACTCACCCTGGGACAACATAACTGCTGGATCTAACAGAAGGAGTGGTGTGTTAAAGATTGGTTCAGTGGGACCTGATGGTTTTAGTACCAACTCGGTGTTAGAGCAGTTTAACTGATCTATCACATCACGCTTTTAGTCTGACACTTTTCGCTTTGACTTGCTATGTAGGGAAGGGACAGTCCATTATCATGGATAAAACAGCAATGACCATAGCCTAGTATGCTGCTGTTAAAAAGGAAAATTGGGAACTCTCCTTCCTTGCCTAGCTTCCAGCCTTTGCAAGAGTGGGAACTCAGTGTCCTGTGAAGACCTGCTCACTGAAGCAGAGGCAGCACTGCTTTCCTAGTAGATGCAGTCTACCTCATGGGGCACACATGAACTCAATATGCTTTCCCACATGGAGACCTCTCATTTGCTCCTGATCCATTACCACCTTAATAGCAAACAAAAATAATTTCAGTACAGTAAACATTCCTTGCATATGAAGCAAAAAACACACACAATCTCTCCTCTCCCTGATGTGAAAGAGAAATAGGGATTCAAGGACTAGGAGTTTGGGAACGATGTAATTACATGTGTGTGATCATAACTTGTTGTGCACATTTCACCAATTCAGCTACATTTCTTCTCTTAAATGCCTCATCATGGTTAAATGATAGAGCAAGTATTACCATTTTTCTAAAGCCCTTAAATACCTCTATACCTCACTGCTCTTCAAGCTGCAGCCAGCATGGTTGCATGGTTTCAAAAGCAATACCGATAAACCCGAGTAATTTAATTAGCCATGACAAGCAGCTACAGATATTCAAACAAACACACCAGTCAGTCCAACTTTCTAGTTCAAAGGCGTTGTAACTCCAATTGTAATAGGAGGAATGAAGCACTCCAACACTCCTGCCATGACTGGCCTTTTGCAAAAAAAAATTGTACGACAGATTCCTAAAATAAGCCATTAAGAATTTTTTCCCCTTGTTAACACTCCAGTGACAGAGATTAATCTTCTTATGAATATACATTTGGGAGATAAACTTATTAGTGTAAAGTTAGTGCTCATCAATCTAAATTTAATTAAACATATTTGTAAGCAAAAATTACCTTTAGCCCTTTTCTTCATGATGTCAGTATTAAGCAGAAACAAGTTTGTTTGGATGTCTTTTTCCCAAATGTGTATGTCTCATGTTTGGCTTGTGTTTTACCCTTAAATCTGAAATTCCAGAGTTTGTAATGCTTATGTTGCAAACAGCTGCAGTGTCCTAAATGTTTTTCTGTTGAATTATATTCTTAATTTAGCACATTTTAATTTCAGAATATTCTTCATGTAGAAGTCACCTTTTCTTTAATTATTACAAATATAATACGTGCACATAAAAAAAAAACAAACCCCATTGTGGAGATGCAGTACTATGTCATTATTTCAAAAACACTTGCAGATACATAGGCTTCAACTTTCAGAACTATTTTTGGACATCTAACTTTTAGGCCTAGTTCACCACATTCTCTATCTTATTCTGCTATTTTCTTTTCCACCACCACGCTTTCCAACATCCATTCATCAGCTGCCTACTCCTCTATTCTTTGTTGACCTTTTGAGATTACCATCATCTAAAATATCATCTGTATGCTGAAGCAGAATAACAATGTTTGTCTTCACAAAGGAGCAATGTCCAGATGCTATCAACTGAGATGACGATTCCCTATATTCTCATGAACAATTATTTCAGCCCACAGAAGCTTTGCTGCAAAGAAGACTGAAGTTAAGAGGGAAAATATACCTGTTTTCAAGAAGGGCATCTTCTGTAGTATTACTGCATCCT
>WYDI02032782.1:0-10447 GCA_009867235.2 Psittacus erithacus
TGGAACAAGTCCAGAGGAGGGCCATGAGGATGATCAGGGGACTGGAGCACCTCCCATATGAAGATAGGCTGAGAAAGCTGGGGCTGTTCAGCTTGGAGAAGAGAAGACTGCTTGGAGACCTCATGGCAGCCTTCCAGTATCTGAATGGGGCTATAGGGACGCTGGGGAGGGACTCTTTGTTAGGGACTGCAGTGATAGGACAAGAGGTAATGGGTTTAAACTTACACAGGGGAAGTTTAAGTTAGATAAAAGGAAGAAGTTCTGAGGGTGGTGAGGCACTGGAATGGGTTGCCCAAGTGAAGCGGCAAATGCTCCATCCCTGGCAGTGTTCAAAGCAAGGTTGGACAGAGCCTTGGGTGACATGGTTTAATATGAGGTGTCCCTGCCCATGGCAGGGGCATTGGAACTGGATGATTTGAAGGTCCTTTCCAGCCCTAACCATTCTGTGATTCTATGAAGCATCCAAGGAGTGTGCTATTACAGCACACCAGAAGCAGATGGAAGCAGATCAGTGATAGGTAAATGAGGGAAGAAAGGCATTTTTTAGGATATTAATTTGTGTCAGAATTGCTGCTGTCGCCCATGCCCTCCCTCTGAGTTTTGGAAAGTGATGCTGATTCTCACAGAGATATTGCTAAAGACGAATAGCAGACACACAGAAGACTCAAAGACAGGAAAACCTGACTGCTTAAACTATTTAAGGCAGAGCTGCTTAGTAATATCAAATACTAGATGGGCTATGGTGCCAAACTGTCCTTTTCTTAAAGACTGTCCCAGAATATTGCAGATTTACCCCAACTATGGAAATTAAAAAAAGGAAAAAAAAAAGGGGGCAAAAAAGCAAATGATCATTTTCCAGCCCCCCAAGGCCTTAAGGGATGGTGGTTACGGGTACCAGGGAAGCAGTTGGGTTGTTTTTCACATGGAGGCTGAATGCAAGATCAATATTGCTTTAGCAGCTGGCAGATGATGAGATCATGTCTAAATTAATGCAACTCAGCCACCCGGCTGGGAGCTGAGTTCCCAGAAAGAGGGCTGGGGGAGGAAGGGCACAGCCCCAGCTGCCCCAGGGAGGGATAAACTCTCTATTGCCATGCTCAAGGTGGTTGGAGGATGGGTGAAGCCATTAACAGACCAGCTTAACAGACCAGCTCCACAGGTGGTAGAGACAGCTATGGCAGGTAAGCTGTAAGCCAAAGCTATGTTACAGAGAGGGGAGAAGTAATGCAGAAACACAGGTTTGTGCAGGAGATCTCATTGCTTTACGTTGGAGCAACACAAGCAGCTCTGTCCATGAGGGTAAATGACCTTTTCTTGAGTTTTGGACTACAGACCTCCTGGTTTTTACCCTCTGCGTGATCAGCCCTGGCCTAAGCGCTACAGCATTAGCATCTATGAGATGGGTTGATCCTGCCAGAGCCATCATCAAACAACAGTTTATCACAAGCACTGGAGGCAGGAACCTCCAACAGAAGAACATTGGCTCCAGTCCTCCATCCACAGTACAGTATAGACCGCCTGAAGCCACAAATATTTAATACTGTGTTTAAACACACACTCTCAGCAAAGCATCCCACAACACCTCAGAGAAGGTGGAAGGGGGGAAAATGATAGATTCATACTGAGATTTCATCTGGAAAACCACTTGCAGGACTGGGCCAGGGTTGTGAAGCTGAAACCACAATACACCCCAATATCTAACCTTAAATGTTAGACCCCACTGCCATCTTGTGGCAAGCACTTCCCAAAAATAAAGTAAAAGAGGTAAAAACCCATTAAAAAAATGCGAACAAAAGTTAGATGATGCAGCAATGGGTAAGTTACTGGGAACAGGACGGGGAAACCTGTCATTTCTCTCAGATGATGCTGAGATTGAATCAACAGCACCCTGTCTGATCCAAACTGATGTGGAAAAACACAGAGACAGGACGGCCCAAAAGTTGAGGATACAAAAACACGCATTAAGCATAATTGCTTATACAGCTTTGACTGTCTTTTACTCACGGCTCTGACACATGAATACTAGCAAAGATTTAGTTGTTATTTCAAAGCATTCAAATTTTAATTTAGCATCACCTTTGTTCAAATAAGGCTTTTGACCCCAATAAGCAGGATTAAGGCAGAACTGGATATTACACTTCTGAACTAAAGAACACAGTTGCTGGAATTTGGAGAGAAGATGATTTAAAAGATAGGAATTATGGCTCACATTGATGGTTCATGTGGCATGAAGCATCTTCGGATGCTGAAACCCCACAGATTAACACCCCTCGGGTTTTCAAAAAGCACCTTGCCACAGGAATGAGGCAATTTTGAAATTCCCCACAGTCCTTATCTGGTTATTAGTCCCAGCTAATTGCTTTGAGAACACCTCAGCATTTACTTTTTGCATCATTTATCACTTGTAGTGTTCACATTGTGGCAGAACCTTTGCTTAGCAACTGGGGATCACTTCCTAGGAACCGCTTTCAGTGACATTAGCAAAGTGCCTTGATTGCTGTATCATCCAGTTACACCGTGGATGGCTCTTACCGTGCTAGAAAAAACAGCAACAAACTGGTTTTCCTTCTTTATGGTGTAATAAGCTGCTGTCAATTGCTGGATCAGCAGTACTGAATCTATGTATGATCCAAAACACTTATTGGGTTTAGGTACAGTGAATAAACACTTGCTAAACAAACATAAATTAATGAGTCATTTTCAAGAAGTGTGTCTTTTTCCTCAACACAAATATCCACTTGCAGGAACAGATCAAGAAAACAACAGGAAAGAATTATAATTTGAAAAGCAGACATAAAGTGGCAATGTCTTGACTATTTTGAAAGAAAAACTGATTTATATCAGAATAGCTCTATACACCTGACCAGCTACACAGCAGTGCTTTCTTCCATTACAATCCATAAAACTCAGGTATCAGGAAGAATAATGGCATAAAAACATACTTCCAGACAAAAGATAACACATCTTTCAATACCTTTCTGTTTTCACAGCCTCTTTCTTTGAATATTCGCAAGTCTTTACAAGTTTTACCCTGCTACACATTGCAGGGATGGGTTACATGAGGCACAACATATTGCCAGAGACAAACTCTATTTTATGCTTTCAGCTGAGATTTAATTCCCTTACTAGTTTCAACTTCTCCAGATTCTTAAATGTCAGTGTAGATTACAGACAAGCTTGCCGTAAATAAAATCAATTATATTCTGGACATTACATCTTTATCTTCAGAGATGAAAAAGCATTTGAAGGTTGATCCCAGACCAGGATAAAAAGGTTTCTATTGTCATTACCTTGAAATCAAGACCCAAAACAGGTCTAAACATCACCTTGGTGTTTTTATGGTATGGAAGTTGTCTCTGAGTTTAGAAATTAGATATTACCCGTCTCCAACCTCTCAGGCACCTGAAGACTTGTGCAATGAACAGTTTAGACGATGCTGTCAGCTGGTGTTGCTAAAACAAATGCAGGAGACTATTATAGGTATGTAAGTTACCCCCCTAAATAAATTAGCCAAAATGCTGTCAGCAGCTTTTAGATGCAAAAGCCAGAGGAAACCACAGAGACATTAAAGAGAGCTGGCACCAGACAGACCCACTTATACTTGTAGTCGGCATCAAAAACTGGGAAAAAATGTCATCCTCTTGGCAGAGGTCGACTACAGCAAAGCCCTTTACCTCCAGCACCCACGATGCTGTAGCAGCAACCTGGGATCGATCAATGGGTGAGATGCTGACCACAAAAACATACTAATATTTAACCCACTAGTAGGTATTAATGTGGGGACAATTAGGGGAAAAAAGGCAGGTTCTGGGCACAGTGTGTTCAATACACTGTGGAGCTGCCCACCACTCTTCCAGCAGTGAGATGGGAGAAGAATTAAGTGGACCTTAATTAAAATCTGAGAGCAATCCTAATCTGGCTTGGTTACCATCGTCATGGCTACCACAACCAAGGCTGAGGTATGGGAAAATGCCGGGGGATGAAGTGCCAGGCCAGAGAGCAATGGGAAATACCTGCAGGCCCCACCAAGAATTTTTTCCTGCACGCTGAAACATCTCTGGGTGATAGGAGCAACGCAGAATGAGGCAAACAATCATCACAACATCACATGGACACAGCATTTTTTGGTGCTGGCCTGCCAGCCCATGCTGGAAACAGCAGGGGAAAGACTCAGGTGAGGATTAGAACTCCCCAGGGCCAAGAGCAGGTTTAATAGCTTCTAAATGAGTTATTACACATGGGTGAGCACTGGGGTCCCTGCCGTTACCCCAGGTGCTAGGTTGCTGTCACCTTCCCCTATGGTAGTTGAGGCTCAGGATGATCACAGCCTTCAAAAAAAGAAATGGCAGAGGAAGAATTTGGACCTGCGTTTCTTCTCCAGCTGCAATACATAGCCTCTGCTTTGGGTCAGGCATGCAAAGGGATGCACTAACCCAGGGAAGGACAGACTGACATGCTCTGCTTGCATAGTCAGCAGCCACACACCTCCCTGCGCATAGCAGTTTGCTTTATGAAATCACCCATACAGTCAGGAGAAAAAAATACTAACAAAAAAACACAAACAAACAAACAAACAAACAAAAGAAAACCCCAAAACAAACGAACGAACAAAAAAAAGCCCAGAGCCAAGCACTCCTCATTTATCTTCAAATGAGCAATAGTTTCACTAACGAAGAGCAGAGGAAAGGGCAGGAGTTTGATCTGGGTAACGGCAAGGTACATTTTGTGAGAAGATTGCGGAGAGCGGTGGGGATTCGCGCCCAGCTACACCCGGCTAGGAGAAATACTGTCAGGAATGATTGTGCTGAAATGAACGGTCACGCACAGAAGAAACGAGCCTATCTCTAACTCGGCGAAAGCCAGAGGCAGCTTCTGCCGAAAGGAGGGTGATACCTGGTCCCGCGCGCTGCAGTCGCACAGAACTTGGGCGGTGCCACGGCAACTTCCCCATCACGCTCAAAATCCCCCGGGAGCCAGACCAGCACCGCGCTCCCTCGGTTTCATACAGTGTATTAAGGCAAGACTCCCGCGCTTGAAACTCCCGGAGTCCCCGGACTGAGGGGTGCAGACCCACCTTTCCCCCCACCCCAAAAAAAAAAAAACGCCTCCCTGGGCGCCTGACGCTGGCGCAGCGGGGTAGCTGGAGGCAAAGCACCGCTGCAAAGCCCGCGGGTGGAGGAGAGTGCGCTTCAGTTTTTGTGGAACCTGCTGGGAGGATGGGATCAGGACAGGATTTGGGGGGAGAAGCATCACCTGCCCCGGGTATGTGGTGGGCGGGCGCTGCCCGCCTAGGGCCTCGGGCAGCAGCCAAAGAACTTCCTGGCGCCGCTGCAAACTTTTCCCAGCTCCGGGAAGGCACCGCGGCCTCCCGCCCCGCCGGGTCCTCCCAGCCCCCCCGCCCCCGGCCGAGCGCACCCCGGGGAGCCGGAGCGGTGCCGCGGCAGGGAAGGGAAGGGAGGCCGGGCCGCCGGCAATGGGTTATCCGATCCCACGCAGGGTTCCTTCCCGGCGGCTGAAAGCCCCTAGTGCGCGCGGCTCTTCCTCTAGCCCCCCAGGGCACGATCGATGCCGCTTCTCCGGGAACCCGAGACGGGAAAGGGGAAGGGAAGGGGAGAGATGTCCCGCCGCCTGCCTCTCTTCCTCCCTCCCGGCCACTCCACTCGGGACGGGGTTTCCCGTGGGAGGGTACCCGTCCCTACCTCTCGGCCTTGGTGAACTTGCGGAAAGCCTGGCGGAGGTCGTGGAAGGAGCGGTAGGTCTGCGGCTCTGCCGAGATACCCTGCGCCCGGGTAGTGCGGGGCCCGATGTGCGGGCTGGGGGCC
Organism: Psittacus erithacus; assembly: GCA_009867235.2. Classification (NCBI taxonomy): domain Eukaryota; kingdom Metazoa; phylum Chordata; class Aves; order Psittaciformes; family Psittacidae; genus Psittacus; species Psittacus erithacus. The sequence continues at coordinate 5,823 of WYDI02032782.1, forward strand.
GGCAGCACCGACTGGCATTTGTGCAGCCGCCGGCGCAGCTCCTGGATCTCCTCGTCCTTCTCTCCCAAGCGCCGCTCCAGCTCCTTGATCCGCTCCTCCTTCAGCAGCAGCAGCTTAGTGAAGTCCCCTTCCAGCTCAGTCATTTTGGGGGTAACCCCCCCCGGCACTAGTGCCGAGCCGGTCCCGGGTCGGAGCGAGCAGCTCTCATCGAGAGCAGCGGCCAGATCCGCTCCCCGGGAGAGGGGCGGGGGGAAGACGGCTCCTGCCCGCCCCAGGTCAAGGCAGCGGCCCCGGCATCCCCAAACGCAGCCCTGCGCTCCGCCGGCAGCCGGCGAGCGGGAAACCCGGGTGCGGAGGGCAAAAACAGAAAAGAAGTAAGAAGGGAAAAAAGACAAGAAAAGAGGAAAGAGCTTTTGTGCCACTCTGCGAAGCTGGGATCCTGGAAATAGCAACAACTACCATGTGATCGGAGGGTGACGCAGCTCCTTGTAACTGGAGCCGAAGACTTGGGATTCAAACAAGAGCACTTCATAAATATTGAATTGCCTTCTGCTAATAAGCCATGTGGAGCCGCCCCCCTCCCCTCCCGGCCCTCCCTCCCGGGAGCTCAGCATCCCACACCCCGGGTCATTCCACATCCCATGCTGCTGTATTAGCTCTCATCAGTCTTCCTTCTCGGCACCCCAACCCCTCCTGGGTGCCCTCATCCTTGGAGTACTCGACCTCTGTCCTTGTTTTAGCACCCTGCATCCCTCCCAGCCACGACATTCTGTATACTTCCCCCCTGGGGCACCCCTCATCCCGCCCCTCTTGGGCACCTACATCCCTTCCCACGAGGGTTATCTGATCCCCACCCTCCTCTAGGTCACCACACACACATGCTGGTCACCCCCATCATCCGAGGGGGCACCCAACTTCCCACGTATGAGGTACCCCTCATCCCAGCATGCATAGACAGTTTGCACCACATACCATGAGAAAGCAGAGCATACAGACACTTGGGCCCCAGTGGCACCTGGTCTCCCAGGGGGATGATGGCCGAGGGCTGGAGAGGGCAGCCTGAGTGCTTGCCAGCAGCTCTGAGGAGGCAGGAACTCACCCTTCCTGGACTTATTTGGAAAAGCCCATCATGCACATGAATTTTTAATGCTCGCTGGCAAAGGGCACCATCAGCTCCCCTATCACATTTCCCTCCCAAACCACCCTTGCTTCCAGTAAGAAGGACAGGAGCCCCCCACTGCAGGCAAAAAGGGGGAACCTTGCCCAGCCCCACAGCCAGACCTTGGGCCCAAAATGTGCACAGGAAGCCCTCAAGGTCTGCACCCCTACCTGGGGCAGCCATGGGGTCTTGTCCCCTGGGTTTGGGGTTTGCAGGCCTCCTGCAGGGGGCAAGGATGAGGCAAAGCATCTCTGCTGGGCTTGGAGGATGAGATTGTATAAATGGAGTCTTAAATTAAGAGGAAAAATCAATTAGCAGCCTCTCTTCAATGAGTTGGAGGTAGTGGGGTGTTTTAGCACATTTCTGTCTGTCCCCCCAGTCTTTCACGTATGGTTGGAAGCTCTGCAGTCAGAGCTGCTCTCAGCTCCTATACCGTAGCTTAGGAGCAACCCTTGGGCCAAGGGGTCAGGCAGAACAGAGGAGAGCAAGAGCGGGGGGGGTGAAGAATAAATAAAAGTAATTGCCTTTTACTCTATTGCTAGGAGAAGAGCGCCATCTCGTGTAGGAAACCGCCGTGTAGTACAGGGCAAAGATTTACAAGCGCGCAGACCCTCAACACACTGCTCCAGAAGGGAAAGGGTGATGCTGGGGAGAGGGAGCTCGGCCACGCACTGATGCCTAGAATCTTCGTATGTTTCCTTGCTAAAATGTTGTTTCTTAAAAAGGTGCTTCATTTAGGGAAAGAGGAGCACGGTCTCTGCAGTTATCAGGGCCCTTGTGAAAGTAGTTGCTGTGGGGAACTAGAGAAAGAAACACGTCAGAAAATATATCATTTCCTTATAAAACACATAATCAAGCAGTACTAGTTCACCAATATCAATCCAGGCTTTTCAGGGTTATGTTTTAAACTCACTGCTCATTATTCAGATTCGAGGACCTCCTATAAGCTTTGGTCTCCATGCAGAAAACAGGAACTGGGTTAAGTACTGAAATAACAATTTAAAGAGAGATGATAACCAAGCAACACACAAGTACTTCATACCAGATCAGTATACAGTTATAATATGGTTTTAATTTGAGGTGGAGGTAGTCCTCAGTTCCCAGGAACATCAAGATGACCTGTGTGCGATGGCAGGATGCAGGGCATCAAATGCTCTTCTTATGGTGGGAAAAGTTCCCCCCATGGACCCTGAGGCTGAGAGCCCCAGTCCCCAAGGTATGTCACTCCTGAAGAATTTCAACATCTAATAACTTCAGCAGTAACTTTTCACTTCAATAATTGCCAAGGCCAACCTGGAAACATCACAAGAAAAACACCAGTATACACGTAAGAAAACCAAACCCCAAATATACTCGGACTCATATATATTTGTAGAGGAAAAAAAGGTGCTTAGCATTCATACTGAGTGTGCTACTGCCATTCACTAACCCTCTTTCTCTTCTCATCAAGGAAAGCAGAGAGAGGGCAACAGACCAGCAGGGACCTCCAACAAGTATCAGTCACAAAATGGTTCCCAAATGTAATGGTTTAATTTTTGTCCCACAGTGACAATGTGTGCATCAGAAGAAGGATGCAGCTTTCCCCGGAGAGGGTTTTAAAACCCAGCTAAGTGCTCTCTTTTTTTATTGGATCTGTGCAATTCCATGTTTCTGCCCCAGTAGCCTTAGGGGCCAGTAGTGCAGAGAAAACTCCAAGCATACTGCAAATTAGGCATAATTACATATTTACTGTGAATTAAAGCAATGGCTAAGATCTTGTTATCACCACCATGTACTGACAGGCCCTCCAGTCTTCACCGATACATTACTGGATCCTAAGTACAGACACTGCCTATGACACTCATTCTCTTTTGATAGAGTTTTTACTTAAAAGAAATAAAAGCTCTGAAGCAGAAGACAGGAGCATAGCAGCAACAGCAGCAGGTCCCAACCTGCTTTTTCTTCCATGCAATCTTGGTTTTAAGTATATGAGCAGTCTAGCACGTGATTATTATTAATACCCCATCTGGCTATAGTTACTTGGGAGTCATAGAAGAGAAAACACAGTCATCAACTTTGGATTTAGATTGAGGGCTATCTATACATGTATAATATGTACATGGCACTAAGAACAGACATTAAATTGAATCCATGAACTGACAGCCACAGCAAGTCACCAAAGAGAGTTGCCAGTTTTATATCCAGCAATTGCTGCAACTTCAAGGTCATCTGGAGAAGCCTAAATAAGAGTTACCTGCAGAGCAAGCAGTTTGCAAACCCTGTAAAATTGCAGCTTCCCCTTTGTCCCTACATCAGCCAAAGTCCTCTTCATCATCCATCACCCCTTCCAGGAACACACCTGGTATGGTATCTGGGTTTAGCCTAAAGCAATTGCGGTTTTATCTAAAGATGAGCATCTTTCGAAAAACACAGAGATAAAACATAGCCTTGCAACAAAGCAACAGCAAGAATTAAGGTGCTGAGTAGGACCAGACACCTTAATTGGCTCTGACCATCTTAAGTCCTCCAGACATCCCATATATATGAAAAACCAGGCAGAGAGCAAGGCAGCTCCTAACCAGAAACCTTTCAGGGCAAGTGGGTTGGAAGCAACACAGCCAGTGATCCTGCAGTAATGAGAGGATTCAGTGTTATCCCATCTTATTCCTAGGGAGGAAAGGTTATGTACCTGCCCCACCTTTCTTGCAAATTCACCAGGCAGCTGCAGAAAATAACAACTCAGCCAGTCCAATTTATTCTTGATAGTCCCATTTATACTGGACAGCCTGTTATTAATATTTTGCTTTTAAGATAAGGACAGTTGCAGCTATTTCCAAAGGCAAGGATGGAGGACTAGGGGAAACTGGTTGCTTCTACAAGAGTTGGCAAAGAGTTTTACAACCACCTTATTATTGGCTCCTTTTATTAGCACTTTTTTTAAAAAGCAGCTTTGAAATCCAACCAGAGATACCCCAAGGGATTATAGTTTATCTAAAAAAAGAGCATGATACCATCTAAGAAAGGGCAATGTTTGGCCAGATATGCCAGTCCCAGAGCATCTTAAAGGAGTGCATCCCTCCATTTCCAATTACTAATTCCCAACTGTGGGTGAACATCCACAACAACAATTTTTCACATACAAAGGAAGCAAAATGCAATATGCTACTGGAGGTCACCCCACTGGCTTTGTCCAGCACTGCCAGAGCATATTTTCTTGGCTCCCAGCAGCTTTTCTGTTACGAAGCACTATAGAAAACAGTTTACAGAAAGTAGATATGTAAAATATGCCAGCTATCAAACCCAGGAAGGCTCAGCACCTTAATTTCTCACTAAAACTCCTTCTAATCAAGGCAGATAACTTCGCAAGCCTGAAGCATGCAGCCATTACTCAAACTGGGACTGTAATTATCCCACTGGAAGCCGTGCCAGCTATCCCTTAGCGTAACTTTAACAGAGTATCAAAGGTGGTGCTGGATTTTTATTAAAA